>ML252635.1:1388-27757 GCA_005239495.1 Nicotiana undulata | reverse complement strand
GTGACACCCCGATTTTGGGATTGTTCGTTGTAGATGTCTTATCATTTCATTTTGAGTTTTTTTCTAAGATCATATTATTATTTCTCTGCTGTGAAACAACAGAAGTGATTTGGAATGTCTAGTAAAGTTTGAGAGTTAATAGTGTGGGGTGTTTTCTTTTTATAAGGTTGGACATTAGTGAAATCGAGTCATTTCAGTAAACGTTTGAAGGTTGATAGTGTTAAATACTGTTACGTGGTGTTAATAAGGCAATAATGTTGTATACGTTGTCTTGTCTAGCGGGCTCAACGTTAGACGCAGTCACTGCCTGAAAGGTGGGATTTCGGGTCGTGATAGGTAGTCTTAGAGTCATTTATATAATTAGTTCGTGGTTCGTTTTATTTAATTGGTCGCCATTATTGTTTTATTTTATTATTGTTGGGAATCATTTTTATTAAGATCATTTTAAATCTATTTTGATTATGCTCAAGCCAGTAATTAGGGAAATTAATTAATCGATTTCTAACATTGGCTTGCTTAGCAAGCATGGTGTTAGGCGCCATCACGGTCCATAGGTTGGGAATTTGGGTCGTGACAATGTCGCGCCCCATTTCTCGCGAAAGCGGATTTCGACATGTGACAACTCTTTAAAGAAGGAATTAAAATAGAAGAGTCGCCACCTAACGATTTTGAGGTGCGTTAGGGCACCTATTTTCAAATAAATCTGTTTGACTAGTCAATGCCACCAAAGATCGGGTAAGGACTTAAATTACCTTAAAGAGAATGTGTTAGGGACTCTTCGAGGTCCACAACTGTGGATCCCAACTGAAATTTAGACTATGTGGATTATATAGTTAATCTAGGTGATCAAATAAATAAAGTAAAATTTAGAAGTCGAAGAGTCTTATTAAAACATGTGAGGATTGGTACAAATCGTAATGACTACAAGGATACAACTTCATTGGCCTAATTTAAATGACTAAGTGTAAATATAAGAACTTATGGTAGGTGAGAATGTATTCAATTCCATATTAAAATGACGTTAGGTCTCAATCACATATAGGAGAAAGGGCTAGATATTGCATTTCTTTTCTAAAGGTCTTAGGCAAGGTTAAACAACACTGGGTATACAATATCATGTTGGTTCAAAAAAAAAAATTCCAGAGACATAGATGTGCAACGTAATAATTCAAACGACAAGAAATGAAATTGCAAGAGCCATAAATTCTTACCAGTTATAGGTGAATGAACAAGTAAATACGAAGAATAATTTCAGCAATACTCCAATGTCAATAGAAAAACAAACAGTAGAACCCAGGAATCTCAGTGCGCCAGTGTTCTCAAGGGTTTCCAATGAACCCTGGGCAGCGCTCACAGTGAGAAAGGTTCGATAATTGAATTCAGGTGGCCTTGAATTTTAGCTGGCAAAGAAAGTGAGCCTTAGAGTAGTAAAAGATGAGTAAGAATAAGAGAGTAGTAGCAATCTTTCAATGATTAAGGCCTGTCTAAAGGGAATTAGGGGAGGGGTTTAAATAGCGGAATCATGCAAGTAAAGAAATGTAAACATGAATAAAAAGAGTAAAATCTTGCATGTAAGTCAGTAAAGTAACCGTAAAGGAAAGAAATCAAAATCCAAACCCTAGTTAGGGTTTAAAACTCAAAATCGGTCAATTGGTATGAAGAATCAAGCTTTTCTTCGTGTATATGGACATGATATTGTCCAAATCTCCAAGATTGAGTTGATTCCCGTCCGATATAGAGATGGTATTTGCCAAAATTGGGAAAATACCTAAGTAATACCATAACCGTGTGACCAATAGCAAAGAAGCCAAGATATGGTAAGAAAATAATGGTAGAATCCCATTATCAACGGGATTAGAAGAGGGAGTTAAGAGGAAACGATTTGGGTTATTCAGAAAAGAGAAGGGAAGGTTTGAGAGTGTTTTGGGGCAGCCGTTTGGGAGGTAATTGGTTAGGGTTTCAGGGGTTTGGGTAATAAAAATAAGTGGGAGGCTTGTGGGCAGTTGATCATTTGAGATCAACAGACAAGATAAAAGGAGAAGCGGGGTGGGTCGTGGAATGGGTCCCGACTGGGTTATAATTAAATGGGTCGTTTGGCTTGGTCCAGGGCAGATTGGGCTAAGGTTTAGGGTGTTTGGGCCATTAATTTTGGTCCTAAATTGGCCTTGAATTGAGCTATAAATTAAATACACGAAAATTGTTGATAAAATAATTTATAAAAATTATTTATTAGATCATAAAATATAACTTGTTACAATAAAGTGATTGAAAATAGTAACTTAACATTACAAAAATATAAAATATGCTATTTGGGGGCAAATAATGTCAAAAAATATAATTATGCATAACACTTAGGTTGTTATTGCAAAATTGTGTAAATAGCCTAAAAATACAAATATAACTATATAAAATGAGGTGAAGATATTATGTAACCTATATGTGGATAAAAATAATAAGTTTCGATGATTAAGTCACCCCAAAATAGTTTGAAAAGATAATAATAAATAATCAAGTAATTTAAACGCAAGGTTTAAAAATTATAGAAAATACTTATATAACTCATGTAAATTAAATAATGATGCAAAATATTATTTTGAAAGTATATGTTTTATTTGAAAAAATATGAGGGCAAAATTGGGTATCAACAGCTACCCCTCTTTACCCGGGAATGATGAAAAAGTTATCGGGTAAAGAAAGTAATGACCAATTTTGTCCGAAGTGAGTGAGGAATGATGTGTTTTGAAAAATGGGGGCCGAACCCTGGTTCTTGAGTTGCTTACGTATCCCTGGTGTTACGGAAACTAGGCCGTGTGTAGTTCTGGATCCAACGATGAACAAAACCGATGTAGTTGTTATAAGAGTGGTCGTGTGTTTCGAAAAGGATCTTTTGGATGCGATATTATCGTGAGTAACAGATGGTTTCAGGTGAATCTATGGATGCGATTTTGAATGTTATGGATATATAAGGCAAGTGTTTGAGTGGTTATGGGACAAAAGGTAATCAATTACTGGTTGTCGGTTACGTTTGAGATACTCAAGACTGCGAACGCTGAGAACGGGAACTAGAGCGAGAATTGCTCCTGTTTGTAGAACAATTACCTTCCGAGTTACCTGCAAAAATTAAAACATGATGCATGCGAATATCTAGGTTATTTTGAAAATTTAAACGTGATGGAAATTCCCTTCGAACCATTGAGGTTGTCTTCGGGCGATGAGGATGATGTCCTTAGACCATCACATCCTAGGACATGAAAAGTATGGTAAGGGTTTCATAGGCCATGGAGTGGTGCCCTCGGGCCATGAGGATGGTACCTCTGGATATGATGCCTTTGAATAATGATATGTGATTTCGATAGATCCTCCGTCCATGACATGATGTCTTCGGGCTATGAGGATGATGCCCTCAGACTGTGATGCCTTTGGACAATGTGGCGATGTTTCAGCCCATGAGATGCAAAGATGCGGTAATATGGATCGCTTGTCAAAGGAAACATGTGATGCTTGGTCGTATGCGAGAATGAGACGAGAAAAGGTTTACTCTTGTATGAGATGAGGGCAGCGCTTAGCCCGATGCAAAGAGCGGAGACTATGCTTAGTCTCATGAAGGATGAGGGAAGTGTTTAGCCTCATGAGAAGAACAAAGACAATGCATAATCTCATGCAAAGAAAAAGAGACAGTGTTTAGTCTCATGCAAAGGAAATGCGATGCTTAACTTTATGCGATAATGGAGGCAATGCTTAGCCATATGCAAGGAATGGAGATAGTGTTTAGTGTCATGCAATATGGAGGCAATGCTTAGCCTCATGCAAAGAATGGAGACGACGCTTAGTCTCGTGCAAGGAAAGGTTGTGCTTAGACTTATGCAATAATGGAGGCAGTGCTTAGCTTCATGCAAGGTAGGGAGACAATGCTTAGTATCATGTAGAGAAAAGTCAATGCTTATCCTTATGTAATAATGAAGTCAGTGCTTTACCTCATCTAAGGAATGGAGACAATGCTTAGTCTCATGCAAAGAAGGCCGTGTTTAGCCTTGTGCGATGGTGGGGGCAGTGCTTAGCCTTATGAAAGAAAAACAATGAATAGTTGCGGGGGAGCAAAGCATTTCTTAGCTTTATGTGTTTGCGTTTGGAGACTTTGTCGTTATGAAGATAGTGATTTTGTTGTGTGTATGTATTTGCGAATGTTCCTGTTATGTTCATTGTGCCTGCATCCAAAGAAAATTGTGAGATTTGACGGGGGAGAGGTTTGTTCGTGGTCTCGATTCCTTGCTTCGCCTTTATTCTTGTCTTGAGATCCTGCTTGAGTCACCCTGGGTAACGTCTGGCTACTATAGAAACAAAATTTTGAAAAACATGCATGCATTTGAAAAATTATCTGTAGAAATGTAGTTGTTTGAAATATGTGATAGTGCACGAGATCAAATAATTTTGATGAACTGATGATTGGGACACATTTTGAGACATTGTAACCTCCTTGATTCAGAATTTTGAGGATCCTCCATAAGGTCCGTTTGCCTATTAAGGTATAACGCCCTTTAAAAGGGTGTTATACTTGAATTTGAAAAGATGTGCAAGTATAGCGCCATTTATTAAGGCGCTATACGTAAATTTGAAAAGACAGGAGGTATAGTGCATTTTATTACCGCGCTATACAAATTTTCTGGGCCCACAATTAATTCTTCTGAGCTTAACTAACATAATAATAATTCAACTGGGTATAGCGCCCTTATTTAAGGCGCTATACCTAGAAACTTTGTACCCCGGACTGGTTTTTTCTCTATTTAAGGAGGTTAAGAATTTCTTAAAAATCCTTTCATAAATATTCTCAAGTCTTCTGAAATATTTCTTCGTTAAGTTGTTTTGCTTTTTGTCATAATGTCTGAAGAGCGAAAAGTAAGTATGTTGGGGGGGGGGGATAGGGGGTGAGGTTGTGGTGGCGAATAACTCAGTAACCTATATCTCCACAATGTCATGCTAAGTTGCAACTTACAATGGAGTAAGATACATTGGTATCGTTGTTATGTAAAAAGATGAGTGTGAGCAAACGTTCAGTGAACTTAAAGTAACCGAAAGATAATAGTATTCTGTCACTCCGCAAGGGGTTGCTTGTTATGCTAAGTTTAACATCGAGGACGATGAAACTCTGAGAGAGTTTTTGAGGACTCCGGATGAATACCGAAAATTTCTTGTGATAACAATGTTGGAAATGTACGTCAAGGTTGAAGACGCTCGCAATAATGAGGTTGCGCAAAGCAGGGATATCCCTTAGTCATCGGGTGGTTATTTTGGAGCAGTTTTAGCCGAACGGGTTCCGGCTGAAAGAGTTTGACTGATCTAAACATATCTCCACGAGCGAATGAGGAGCGAGAAAATAACGTCTCTCCTACTTTACATAATCCACAAGACGAGTGGTAAACTTCAATTGTGTTACAGTGTTTGTTTTTGTTGTATTGAATTTGTATTAACACTCATATATTTCACAGGGGGTACCAGCCATATTTGAATTTTACAAGTTATGAACTAACGACCAGTTGGAATATGCGTAGTTCTGGTGTGTTGGATTATGGTGGTCCATTAGGGAGTCATCACCAGCAGGATAATGTCCATCATGGGATGTCAACACATTACGATTTGTAAGTGAAGTGATAAAGATATATGTAAAGTATTTATCAATTTGAGTAACTCATTATTTTGTTGGTTATGCAGTGAAAATGAGAAACTTGAACGTGTTGTCCTGACTCGATTGCCCGAAGTCGACATCTTTAATTGGGATTAGGCAGATGCACAAAGTCAGGAAGAGAATAGTGATTATGAAAACAACGCCGATGAGTCCGGAGATGACACACCCTTCCCTGATGAGGAAGAGAATGTTGGACCTGATTTGACGAGGGAGCATTCTCCACCCCCCGTTAGACCAAGAGTGTACGAGTCCCACGTGCCATTTCATTAACGGGAGATTCCTTATCTTGATCATTTTCAAAGTATGCCGGATGTGGATTCCCTCACAAGGGATATTGAAGAAAATTGGACAACAATGTGGGATGAATCTATAGCAACAGTGCTGTCAAAGGGCGTGCTTTTTCCTTATAAAGTGCGCCTAGTTAGGGCGATGCTAATGTACAACGTAAAAGAGTGTCGTGAGATCACGGTACGCGAGTCATCTCCAACAATATACAAGGTTACTTTCCGTAGATGGTTTATGGGTTGTAATTGGATGCTGCGTGCGGGGAAGAAAAAAACAAATATGTGGGTTGTGGGTAAATGCATTGGCACCCACAATTGTGAAATGGACACATTCATAAGAAATCATTTTAACTTGAATGTTGACCGATTTCTCTTGTCTTGATTCCACACATTGAAGCATCCATAAGGTACAAGATCAAAGAGTGTATAACATCCGTCCACCAGAAATATAGTTGCACCATTACCAAAAGAAAGGCATTTCTCGGGCGCAAACGTGTGTTTGAAATTATTTATGGTAACTGGGATAAGTGTGATGACCCACAAGGTCCTTCTATGTTAATTTAGCTAAATCTGTGTTCCGAGGCCCCGAAAGCCTCAGTTAATCTCACCTCGATATGCATGCGCAGCCTAGGCGTGTAGCCGGGAAGCTTTTATGTGAAAAGTTAATGAAAAGTTAAAATTTATAATAATTAATTGATTAAAGTTGACTTTGGTCAATATTTTTGGTAAATGGACCCGGACCCATGATTTGACGGTCCCGGAGGGTCCGTAGAAAAATATGGGACTTGGGCGTATGCCCGGAATCGAATTCCGAGGTCCCAAACCCGAGACATGAATTTTTAAAGAAATTTGTTTTCTGAAAATAATAACGACTTTTGAAAATGAATTTTTATGTGAAACCTGTGTTACTGGGACCGTATTATGGTTCCGGAGCCCGGAACATGTTTAATATGTGTTATATGAGCTATCTGTAAAACTTGGTGTAAAACGGACTTGGTTTGACGTGTTTCGGATCAAAAATGGAAAATTTGATAGTTTATGAAGATTGAGAGATTCTATGGATTTTGAAGTTTAATTCATTGATTTTGATGTTATTTTGGTGGTTTCATTACTCGATTAAGTCCGTGGGATGATTTGGGACTTGCTGGAACGCTCGATTTGAAGTTCCAAGGGCTCGGGTGGGTCCCGGGGTGTCCTTAGGCTAAAATATAATTGTTGCAGGTCCGAGGGGTCATTTCTATGAACCTACCACCGCGGTCCATTTTTCTCTGGCCGCGGTGGGGGACCTGAGGGGGAGCTTCGCGGCCGCGATCGAGTTTTCGCGGTCCGCGGTGGAGGGGCTGGGTCACTGGTCCGACGTCGGAGGCTTATATATGTTGATCTACAAGGAATGTAGAGATGAGTTAAAAACGAAAATTGTAGCCCTTTGTGTCTAGTTTCTAGAAAGATAAAGAAATCGTAATTTGGACGTCTGTAGAGAAAGTTATGCCCAAAATACTAAAGCAAGTCACTGCAGTCATGTTTTCTTGATTTCTTCAGCTTTCCTTGTCATTTGCTACCGCGGCCGCGGTCGTTTTTCCGCTGACCGCGTTGGGGGACCAGAAATGGGTATAAGTATACGGGAATTTTAGTTATTTTCATATTTCAAAGCCCTAAAAACATAAGAGGCGATTTTCCAAACACTCCTTCTTCTCCAAAACATTTGTAAGTTATTTCTAACTCATTTTCTTTACTCCTTAACTTCTTTTTACAAGATTTCACACTAGAATCTAGTCCTAAAATCCTAAAATCAAAGTAGAAATTAGGGGTTTTGGGTAGAGTTAGGTTTTTGGGAATTTTGGGCAATTTAACCCCAATTTGGGGTCAGATTTCAAAACAAATTATATATTCTAACTCGTGTGGGTATGGGTAATTGGGTTTTGGTCCGAGCCTCGTGTTTGGACCATGGGCCCGGGGTCGAATTTTGGTATTTTTGGAAGAATGCCAGGAATTGTATAATTAGGATATGGGATTGTATTAATGAGTCATTATTGATGTTAATAAGTTAATTATGTCTAGATATTGTCGTTTCGGAGTTGAATTCAAAAGGAAAGGCGGTATTAGAAGCTTGAATTGCTATTCTTGGACCCGAGGTAAGTGTCTTGCCTAACTTTGGTGAGGGAATAGGTATTGTGCCCTATGTGATATGTGTGTTATCATGTTCAATGCATAGGTGATGTGACGAGTACCTATGCATTGTGTGTCAAGTATGCCCGTGAGTCCGTTTTGCTTAATTACTTATTTTTACCTCAATGATCAATGTGTTATGAAGTAGTTCTTTTGGGAAGTTATGTACTCGTAAGCAATTGGTTATAGCTGAGACCCTTGCCGGGCAAATGTGTTGATTTTGTTTGTTATTCCCCATGTCGGGTGGTTATGAATTGAAATTTCGGTAATTGAATTCCTTGCCAAGTTGTTATTTGTTGTTATTACTTGGGTGAGGAAGAGAGTAAAGCACGAAGTGTGATACCGTGCCATTCATTCATATCATTCATTAATTTAGTATTTCAATGTGAGGAAGAGAGTAAAGGACGAAGGGTGATGTCGTGCCATTCATTCATATCATTTATTGCAATGTGAGGAAGGGAGTAAAGCACGAAGGGTGATGCTGTGCTATTCATTCATACCATTCATTATTTATTTATTGCAATGTGAGGAAGAGAGTAAAGCACAAAGGGTGATGACGTGCCATTCATTCATACCATTCATTATTTATTTATTGCAATGTGAGGAAGAGAGTAAAGCACGAAGGGTGATGGCGTGCCATTCATTCATATCATTCCTTTATTTATTATTGCACAGTGAGGAAGAGCTTAAAGCACGAAGGGTGATGCCGTGCCATTCATTTCCTTTATTATTGCAAACATTTCATATATATTTACCTGTTTCACAGTGAGGACCAGAGTAAAGCACGAAGGGTGATGCCGTGCCATTCATTTATCTGTTTATTTATTGTATTCAACATCTCATTTGTTAATTACCTGTTGCCCCCCCCTTACTTGTCCCCATATCCCTTGCTTATCTGTTAAATAATTGTCACTTCTTTGCTATATTTTTGGTAGAATTGTACAGGTAGATTATCGTTGTCGTGTCTAGCCTCGCCACTAATGCGGTCGGGGTTAGGCTCGGCACTTGCTCAGTACATGGGGTCGGTTGTACTTATGCTACACCTGCACTTCTCTATGTTGTGCAAATCCCGCAGCCAGACCCGGTGGACACTGATTGTGGGAGTATCCTTCAGTCCACTTCAGAGATTACAAGGTTGTAACGACCCAGCCGGTCGTTCCGTAGATTTTGCATTAATATTCCTGTTTCTACCTTGTCATGCACTGGTTATACTGTTGAGGATGTTTTAGAGTCGGTTGGCTCGGTTTAAGCATGGTTGAAGTGAGAACTGAGATACTTAGTCTATAAAAAAATAGTTTTATAGTTGGAAAAGTCAACCGGGAGTTGACTTATTGGTCAACAACCTCGGAATGCTGGTTTTATGGCTCGAATAGCTTCGTTAGGTTATTTGGAACTTAGGAGTATGTTCAGAATAATTTTGTGATGTCTGATGTAGAATTAGGCTTGAATTGGCAAAAGTTAGTTTTTGGCGATTTCTGGTCGGCAGTGAAAAATAGGCTATCTAGGTCGGAATGGAATTCTGATAGTTGGAACAGGTTCGTAATGTTATTTTGGATATGTCTGCAAAATTTCAGGTCAATCGGAGTTGATTTGGATAGTTTCGGCATCATTGGTGGATTTTAGAAACATCAAAGTTCTTAGGCTTGAATCCAATGTGAATTTGGTGTTTTGATGTTAGTTTTGGTGTTTTGAGAGTGCAACTAAGTTGTAATGATCATATGAGATGTGTTAGTATAATTGTTTGGGGTCCCGAGGGGCTCGGGATCAACTTCAGATGGTTAACGGAATTTAACTTGGTCATTTCAAGATGTTTCAACGTCGTTTCTTCAAGGGTAAGTGGTACCACACTAAGAAAATGATCTCCAAATTCGGTTTCGATTGAAGAATTATATCCGTATCAAAATTTCGGAGCCATAGCAAAAAGAATCGTCGGATTTGGACATCGTATGAGTGAGTTATGCACATTTTCGTGACGAGGAAAAATAATCTCCATCGCCAGCGCCCAGGGTAGCGAGGGGCGCCGTGAATTTTATTTTCTACTGTACTCAGCGGCCGGCGCCACATGTGGCGCCCGAAACGTAAAACTCTATAAAACAAAGGGTTTTTGGCCATTTTTAAAAAAAATAGAGTTGGGGGAGCTCGGTTTGGGCGATTTTCAGAGGGGTTTTCACGAATTTGAACGAGGTAAGTGTTCTATATCTTAAATCCTTTATAGATCATGATTCCCCACTCAATTATATCGCGAATCCATGAATTTATTGAAGAACAATCGGATTTGTTTATCAAATTCTCCGAAAATATAAATTTAAGATTTGAAAGCCAATCTGATGTCGGAATTCGATAATTTTTGTATGGTTGAACTCGTATCAGAACGGGTGTTCGAATTTTGGGTGTTTCATCGGATTTCGAGACGTGGGCCCTGGGGCCGGGTTTTGACCAAATTCGGATTTTGAGTTAAAAATCGATATTTTTCGATTGGAATTCATTCCTTAAGCATAAATTGATGATAAAAATATGAACTTGGTAGATTTGGAGCATCGAAAAGTTTATTCGAAAGTCAAACGCATTGCGAAATAGTTTTCGGGCTAGTTTTGAGGTAAGTAATGTCTTGAAATCCTATCCTGAGGTTATGAAAACCCAGACTATGCACCCTTTTACGGGTTTTGAACTGGAAAGATTGAAACTTTGGAAATATCTTCCGTATTTAGGCGACCATTGAGTTGCTAAACTGATTTTTAAGCTTATCTTAATTAGTATTTATGTATTATGATATGATTTGGGCTGTAAGCCGTGTTTGGGGCCTAGTGCCGATCTGTTTACCCCTTGGGGGACTGTTTTACTATGTTTCCTCACTTGATATGTTGTGAATTACACTCGGTCTTTTTCCTGATAAATTATTTTGACACTCAGAGTATTTCGATACTATGTATTGAAAAATAAAACACTTTTTGGGGTCGAGAACCCGATTTGTTTATGGCCTAAGGGCTAATTGAAAGGCCTTATGAGTGATGTGAGGAGGCTTCCAGGCCTTATGTTATTATTGCGCTTGGGTTGTAGGAGCCCCTCCGAGTCTGTAACACACCCCCAGTGAGCGCCGGTACCAAATGAGTGATGATGATTGCCCGCGTGGCCGATATTGAGTGATGATTAATATTGAGTGATGATTGATGCTGAGTGATGATCTATACTGAGTGATTGAGGGAATGCCTGAGGGCACCTGTCCGAGAAGTGATTTTGGCCTGAGAGGCAGTTTTATTATGATTTTACTATGTTTTCAAACCATGATTTACTTCGTTTTCAAACTGAGTTTTGCTGAGGATTTCACTGAGATATATTGATATTTATTTGTTTTCAAAGGATTTTTGGAACTGGTTTTTGAACTTATAAAATTTCCAAATACTACTTGGTGACTTGATGTTTTACTGGTTGTTGTGAATGGTGTATCTGTTTGTGTGCTTTATATTTCTCAGACTGTGATTTCTTTTCATTACTACTGAGTTGGCGTACTCATAAAGACTCCTTGTGCCCCTGTGCACAGATCCAGGTACCAATTTGGAGCAGTAGCTGCCTTGTTCGTTAGCAACAGTCACGGGATTTCGAGGTAGCTGTCCAGCGTCCACAGCTTCTCCATTTTCTTTCCTAATTTTGTTTTAGCATTTCATTCCTAGACTATATTGAGATATTAGTAGAGTTATTTATCCTTAGATGCACATGACTATTGACTCCAGTTCTTGGGAGATTTGTTTAGGCTAATAAGGGAACGCTAAGACTTATTTATATTATTGATGCTATGGTTGCATGTTTATTTTTAAATTGTGAACTATGATAATTGAACAAATGCGTAGTAAAGTGATGGTTGGCTAGCCTAGTTCCACGAGAGGCTCCATCACGGCCTGTTTGGAGTTGGGATCGTGACAAGTTGGTATTAGAGCTCTAGGTTACATAGGACTCAACGGTCATGAGCAGGTTTAGTGGAGTCTTGCGGATCGGTACGGAGACGTCTGTTCTTATCTTCGATAGGCTGCAGAACCCTTAGGAAACATTCCACATTCTTGAATTCTTATCGTGCGAATCCATTTATTCAGCCAAAAGCGTAACTCTTTGAATTCCTTTCATGTATTCGAATGCGCACGCGAGCGCTTGGTATTAGTTGTGCGTTGGCGGCTTGTGACTTCCATGGGTGAGATATAATTTTTGTTAGCATGTTGATAATGGGCCAGTCGAAAGGACTTGAGGTCGAATTTTTGTCTGTGTCTTGAGTGCCGATATTTCATTTGTGTGGGCACGTGCATTGGGGACTTATGTGTCCGTTTGTGTCCTTATTGATGGAACTTTGTGACTAGATGGCTACAGGGTAAGTGTGATCGGATAGTTAGATGTATTCAGGTTGTTTGATTGTGACAAGAATGGATTAGCGGGAGATGTAACAAGAATCATTGAGTGATTGACTTAGCCTTAAGTTATAATATGGCTTCGAGTTATGAGTATTGAAGGACCTCTCGTGTACTTTAGTTGTGGAGTGAAGTGAAGTGGCTTTCCTGTTATGTTCTGAGTTCCTGTGATGTCTTTTGAGCTGACCAATGCCCCAACAACGTCTATGTATTTGATTGTCAGTGTATTCAGCCGTATTATAACTCCTTTGTTATTGTAATTGTTGATGGCATCCTGCCGTACTCTAGTAGCCAGGGATAGCATACTCGGCATTTGATGATGGTATCACAATGATATAGGGAGGAGAAGCTTTGTGCACAGTTCTCCAAGTGTGAATTGTTGGCTCAGTTTAGTAGCATTCTTGGGACACGTGGTGTCCAGTGAAGGTATCTATGTGGTCAGGCGAGTGTGAGTAGAGCTTCCAGAAGCTTAAGAATTCCTTGACCACAACCCCGGTGTTAGTTTTGCCATCAGCTTCAGGTTCTTATACCGCTAAATGGGATGTCTTGGGGGCAGGCAGTGGCTGTGTTCTAATGTAGGAAGGTATAATAATTGCGTGATGGCTATGATTTTCGGAAGTGTATAGGGAGATAACATTTTGAGATTAAGCAGGTAGGGGTATCTCCTGCGGGTTGTCTTGAGGTGTGTGACCCTGATATTTATCTGTAGCAAGTTCTTTTCTACCAGTAGATGGTGTATGTTGTAATTTGAGTTTAGCTCGCTTGTTGGAGTTGGCATGATCATTACAACGGTGAATGCGAGATTTGCATACGAGTTGAGGGTTAGATGATCTGGGTCATATGAGCGTATGAAGGATTTAGTTGAATCCCACCACAATATGGTGGCAGTGATAATGTGTGGGAATCGTGAGTTATTGTTCATCTTGATCTTTGGCTTTGAGCCAAGTGGGGGAGTCCGCTAATGATAAGTTGATTACACGATTATGTGTTGCATTGGTTTCGGTTCGAGGTATGTTGGTGAATCAGTTATGACCTACAGAGGCGGAGTCTGGGAATTACTCGAGTGATGGAAATTCTTTGATACAAGTTGTAATGTTCTTTACGGATAGTGGAATTCATTGAATGATGGAGTTGTATTGGTAAGTGTAGAGTGGGAAATGTATGAGTGTGCTTGTTGCTTCAAGGGTGTGGATTACTTTCCTAGTATGTGGATTGCAAGCGGGTTCATGTCGTTCTGTTTACTTGGTTAGTGTAATTGAAATTGCGTAGGGTAAATGATGTTCGAGAATGGTTCAGACGGATTCAAGGTTATACGTAACGATTGGGGACCTTCAAGAGGTGTGTTTGGATAGAAACTGATACTTACAGGGAAGGTGTCAAGGCTTGTGGTGTATTTGCATTATCATGGATTTTATCCATCAATATCAGGAAAGTGAAGGTAATGACTTTAAATTCGCATGAATTCTCTTCAGGGAAAGTATTTCTAATGTGGTGCATTTGGGGATGATTGAGGGAGTATTCAGCGGCTTATGAGCCTTATATGATATATTTTTATGCTCGGGTTTCGTGCGGTGAGTCGTGATTGAGAATTGCGGTATTATGGCAAGAAGAAGTATCAATTCGAAGGTAAGTCAGAAGAAACTTGGATAAATAGGACAACTTGGTAGTACGTCGAATCGGCATGATAAGGGATATGGTTAGTTCTTTGGGTGTTTATAAGGTAATGAGTTGTTACAGGTGTTTCTTAGCAATTCTCTTGGGATTTGGTGGCATGCGTAGCGTAGTTGAGTTAGAAGGATTCAGTCCTGCCGGTTTGGTGTTGTACAAAGGTGATTCAGAGAATCCTTGATGGTTTCTACCACGGTTAGATATGTATATTTTATATTGGCGTGAGGGCCATGTGATATATAGTGATTTTTCTTCTAAAAGGGATCAATGGAAAGTTTTTGGCTAGTTGGGTACGTAGTTGTTTGTGGCTCGGAAGGGAGCATGAAGTTCTCATATTTATCATAGGATTGCATGGCGTATGCAGTATTTTGTGTGTAGTGGAGAGTGTCATATGTGAGGTCACGGTTCAGTTTTGGAAGGAAGGTCAGAACTGACAGTTTCAGATGATTAGGTAAAGGATACCACTATTGGGTGGCTGGATGAGAGTATACATTCATAAAGGACAATGTGTATGGAAATGTGTTTGAATAAGGATGCTTCATTGGTGTTACGACGCTATCTTGTTGGATCGACTGCTGGTATTCAAGGTTTCTTGGTGACACAAAGGAATTATGGGGGTATCCCTCGTGGAATGATGAAGTATTAGGGGCGTGTTATATGTTTGAGTGGTAGAAATGGGATCAGATATGGTAATTGGTGCGCCTCATGGGTTTTAAGACTGGGAGTGTTCATGAACAGATTATTTTTGTAGTTGTGAACTATGAGGATGCGAGAAAAGCTATTCAGGTGTTAGTATATGTCTTGATTCAGTCATTATGAACCTTTGGAGAGTTATCTGCCTGTTGTGGATGACCAGAGTTGATCTAGAATATAATTATTGGTAGGCCAGTATGGGTGTGTGTTCTATCGGGGCTCTATAGCGAGAATTGAGTAAGGTAAGTAATTGGGTGTTGTAGGATTGAGACGTGTTGGTTATGTTTTTTATGGTTCAGGTGGCATGGTATCGTCCGATTTCCCCATGGTTATGGCAATGCACTTATAGTAATCGATGTCGAATTTCACATGGTTATTGATTTTGAGCTAGGTGGCTTGGAGTATGTCAGGTGGTCCAGCGGTTGGATGGGATCACGCTTTGCAGCTCAGTTAAGTAGAGGTATGATCCTTGGTGTCGGATTTGTTTGATATGGTTTCACGATGTGTATCAGGCTTTTAGTATGATGTGGTAATGACAAGAGTAATGTCAGGATAGTCCTCTCATGTGAGTACTCTTTATTTAATGAATTGAGCTCTAGGGATGTTGTTATTGAGCGCACGAGTTGCACAAGTTATGGCTCTGGATGGTATTTATGCTGATCGGACGAATGGTTGTTGGTTTCTACGTGTTGCTTTCATCAACGGCACCATATGAAGGTGTTTAAGTGAGGTTTTGTTTGATAAGAGGTTATTTACCGGTATTGGGTTGTTATATGCATCGATTGGGATTAGGAGTCATCGCTATGAGTGTTGAGTCATGGGGTATATTATGTGATTTCATCTTGTGTTACGGATATGGCTTGATACAGCGTGTTCAGACTATTTCAGTTTATAGTCATGGAAATTTGATCTTGTGAATGGACTCAGAAGTGGGAATATAGTTCTAAGGTTTATGGGTCAAGATTGGATTTCAAAATTTCATCTGTGTGGTGCTATCAGACCTATATGGGTGAGGGTGACGTGGAATAATCTCCGAATAGGTGCATGGTAGGTTACACGGCAATTTCGGTGGTGTTTGGAACAACTCGAGGCACGTTCGAGGACAAACGTGTGTTTAAGTGGGAAAGAATGTAACGACCCGACTGGTCGTTCCGTAGATTTTGCATTAATATTCCTGTTTCTGCCTTGTCATGCACTGGTTATACTGTTGAGGATGTTTTAGAGTCGGTTGGCTTGGGTTAAGCATGGTTGTAGTGAGAACTGATACACTTAGTCTCTTAAAAAATAGCTTTATAGTTGGAAAAGTCAATCGGGAGTTGATTTATTGGTCAACGACCTCAGACTGCGGATTTTATGGCTCGAATAGCTTCGTTAGGTTATTTGGGACTTAGGAGTGTGTTCAGAATAATTTTGTGATGTCCGATGTAGAATTAGGCTTGAATTTGCGGAAGTTAGTTTTTGGCGATTTCCGGTCGGTAGTGGAAAATAGGCTATCGGGGTCGGAATGGAATTCTGACAGTTGGAACAGGTTCGTAATGTTATTTTGGATATGTCTGCAAAATTTCAGGTCAATCGGAGTTTATTTGGATAGTTTCGGCATCATTGTGGATTTTAGAAACATCAAAGTTCTTAGGCTTGAATCCGATGTGAATTTGGTGTTTTGATGTTAGTTTTGGTGTTTTGAGAGTGCAACTAAGTTGGAATGATCATATGAGATGTGTTAGTATAATTGGTTGGGGTCCCGAGGGGCTCGGGATCGACTTCGGATGGTTAACGGAATTTAACTTGGACATTTCAAGATGTTTCGACGTCGTTTCTTCAAGGATAAGTGGTACCACACTAAGAAAATGAGATCCACATTCCGTTTCGATTGAAGCATTAGATCCGTATCGAAATTTTGGAGCCATAGCAAAACGAATCGTCAAATTTGGACATCGTATGAGAGAGTTATGCACATTTTCGTGACGGGGAAAAATAATTTCCATCCCAGCGCCCAGGGTAGCGCGGGGCGCCGTGAATTTTTTTTTCTACTGTAATCAGCGCCCGGCGTCACCTGTGGCGCCCAAAACGTAAAACTCTATAAAATGAGGGGTTTTGGCCATTTTTTAACAAAAATAGAGTTGGGGGAGCTCGGTTTGGGCGATTTTCTAAAGGGTTTTCACGAATTTGAACGAGGTAAGTGTTCTTTATCTTAAATCCTTTATAGATCATGATTCCCCACTCAATTATATCGTGAATCCATGAATTTATTGAAGAACAATCGGATTTTTTAATCAAATTCTCCGAAAATATAAATTTAAGATTTGAAAGCCAACCTGATGTCGGAATTCGATAATTTTTGTATGGTTGAACTCGTATCGGAACGGGTGTTCGAATTTTGCGAGTTTCGTCGTATTTCGAGACGTGGTCCCTGGGGCCGGGTTTTAGACCAAATTCGGATTTTGAGTTAAAAATCGATATTTTTCGATTGGAATTCATTCCTTAAGCATAAATTGATGATAAAAATATGAACTTGGTAGATTTGGAGCATCGGAAAGTTGATTCGGAAGGCAAACACATTGCGAAATAGTTTCCGGGCTAGTTTTGAGATAAGTAATGTCTTGAAATCCTATCCTGAGGGTATGACACCCCGGTCTATGCACCCTTTTACGGGTTTTGAACTGGAAAGATTGAAACTTTGGAAATATCTTCCGTATTTAGGCGACCATTGAGTTGCTAAACCGAATTTTAAGCTTATGCTTAAATAGTATTTATGTATTATGATATGATTTGGGCTGTAACCCGTGTTTGGGGCCTAGTGCCGATCTGTTTACCCATTGGGGGACTGTTTTACTATGTTTCCTCACTTGATATGTTGCGAATTACACTCGGTCTTTTTCCTAATAAATTTTTTTGACACTCAGAGTATTTTGATACTATTTACTGAAAAATGAAACACTGTTTTGGGTCGAGAACCCGATTTGTTTATGGCCTAAGGGCTAATTGAAAGGCCTTATGAGTGATGTGAGGAGGCTTCCAGGCCTTATGAGAGTGGTGAGGAGGTTTCCAGGCCTTATGAGTGATGTGAGGAGGCTTCCAGGCCTTATTAGAGAGGTGAGGAGGCTTCCAGGCCTTATGAGTGATGTGAGGAGTCTTCCAGGACTCATGAGAGAGATGAGAAGGATTCCAGGCCTTATGTTATTATTGCGCTTGGGCTGTAGGAGCCCCTAAGGAGTCTGTAAACCAAATCCAGTGAGTGCCAGTACCGAATGAGTGATGATGATTGCCCGCGGGGCTGATATTGAGTGATGATTAATATTGAGTGATGATTTATGCTGAGTGATGATTTATACTGAGTGATTGAGGGAATGCCCGAGGGCACCTGTTCCGAGAAGTGATTTTGGCCTGAGAGGCAGTTTTATGATGATTTTACTATATTTTCGAACTATGATTTACTTCGTTTTCAAACTGAGTTTTACTGAGGATTTCACTGAGATATATTGATATTTATTTGTTTTCAAAGGATTTTTGGAATTGGTTTTTGAACTTATAAAATTGCCAAATACTACTTGGTGACTTGATGTTTTACTGGTTGTTGTGAATGGTGTATCTGTTTGTGTGCTTTATATTTTTCAGATTGTGATTTCTTTTCATTACTACTGCGTTGGCGTACTCATAAAGACTCCCTGTGCCCCTGTGCACAGATCCAGGTACCGATTTGGAGCAGTAGCTGCCTTATTCGTTAGCAGCAGTCACAGGATTTTGAGGTAGCTGTCCAGCGTCCACAACTTCTCCATTTTCCTTCCTTATTTAGTTTTAGCATTTCATTCCTAGACTATATTGAGATATTAGTAGAGTTATTTATCTTTAGATGCTCATGGCTATTGACTCCAGTTCTTGGGAGATTTGTTTAGGCTAATAAGGGAACGCTAAGACTTATTTATGTTATTGATGATATGGTTGCATGTTTATTTTTAAATTGTGAACTATGATAATTGAACAAATGCGTAGTAAAGTGATGGTTGGCTAGCCTAATTCCACGATAAGCGCCATCACGGCCTGTTAGGATTTGGGGTCGTGACAAAGGTAGACCCGCAAACGTTCGTGGGCCTTGGCGTCTTCTCTATCCTTATCTTCCTATTCTGTCTTATTTTAGTTCTCAGACAGTTTATGTATTATTTCTTCAGACTTTGTATTTAGTAACCTCTTAGTCAGTCCGTGATTTAGTGACTCCAAGTGCTAGGATATTGTAAATGAATCGTGTTATTGGGGTTATGAGTTATTTTTCAGAATTTTTCTGCTTCCGCATTTGAAAAAGGAATATTGAATGCTTTACTTAATTCTATATTTTAATGCTAGTACGTTAATGATATTGTATACGTTGGCTTGTCAGCGGGTTCAACGTTAGACGCAGTCATGGCCCAATGGTGGAAATTTCGAGTCGTGACAATAAGTCCATTGCATCTCTACCAGGTACATGGCTGGATTGCAACACTTTAACCCCGAGACTGTTGTTGAATGGAAGCTTTAGCGGAGTCCGGGAATACCAATACATATATTCAAATATGTGTTATGAGCATTTAAACCAGCAATTGATGATTTTCTGCATTGCCGGCTAGTAATATCTATAGACGACACTCATGTCTATGAAAAATATGATATTAAGTTGTTGATCGATGTTGCAGTAAATGCTAATGGAAGTATATTTCCCTTAGCCTTTGCTATTTGTGCCAATGAAAGTCAAGAGACGTGGACACTATTTTTGAACCACTTGAAAGAACATGTTGTCAAATAACGTTCAAGTCTTTGTCTAATATTTGATCGGAATGGTGGTAATTTAAGTTCTCTATAGAATTTGTCTGCATGGCAAGAACCATATTCCTACCACTATTTCTATGTGAGGCACCTGAAAGCCAATTTCCAGAAGGCACATCCCAACAAAGATTTGCATGATTTAATGTGGATGGCTGCAACAAAACACTAAGAGTGTAAATTTAGGAGGCACATGGAATCTATCAGGCAGGAAGATGAGAGAGCCTATCGTTGGTTGATGCGACATCACCTTGACAAGTGAATTTTTCATGCGGATGGTGGAAGAAGATGGGTAATTCTGACTATAAATGTGTCAGAATATTTCAACGGGTTGTTGAAGTCTGCATGAGGATTTCCTGTCACTGCCATGGTGCGGATGTCATTCAAGTAGATGGCGGAGAGGTTTGAAAGGTCTAGAGCTGCATCGTCATTGATGGAAAGAGGTGTTGAATTTATGCCACTACCAATGAAAAATTTGAGAAATACAGGCGGCGAACACATTGGCATTCATATTACAGTATTTCCACGAGCAAAATATTTTGAAGTTCGCACCGCTATCCATCAAAATCGGGGGAATAATATACACACCATAAGTGAATCCATAAGGTTATGCTCTTGTGGGAAATGGTTCATCTACCACATGCCGTGCCCACATGCCATCAAGTGCTTTCAACATACAGGTTTAGGGTCGACCAACTACGTTGATAAATAATATAGTGTTGATGCATATTTAAACACCTATAGTGGGCAGTTGCAACTAGTGGGTGCTGAGGATTATTGGCCGTCAGTACCATTCAAAATGGTGTGTAACAAGGACGATGTACGTCAATGACCACTACAAGAAATTTGATTTTTAACAACCATTTCTTAACAAAGGGACATAAAACCGGTCGTTATAAGTGTATTTATAACAACCAAATTTTTTTCCGGTCGTTAAAACTAATTTTTAGCTCAATATTAACGAGGAGAAAATATTCAGCCGTTAAAATATAACACAACCGGTCATTATAATTATTAATTAGTAAAAAAGTGGCACTAACTTTTCCCACTTTTTTTTTCCAATTCCACCAAATCTCCCACTCCCACCCCCCAAAAAAGGAAAAAACCCTAAGACTTCGACTTAAATATCTGTCCATTGGGGGTTTAATATTAGTTACATTGGTCCTTCGTTTATATTGAGCCCTCTTGCTTGTAATCCCTCTTTCTCCTCCTTTTGAGTCTTCACAATTTTCATCAGAAGCTACTTAGTCTGAGAGGAGAACTTTTTTCTTTCTTTGCAGCTCTCTGGTGGGTTCTTATTCCTTTTTCTTTTTTGCTTTGTTTTTAGTGGATTTCATAGATGAATTTTCGATTTCCTTTTTTTTTAAACCATGTCTATGTTTCAATTTTCAATGTGAAATTTTGGGGTTTACTGTTCTCTGATTTTGGTTGAATAGTATTCTGTTTTGCACGTGTATTTATATGTTGATATGAATAGTGAAAGTTAATTTACTGTGGTTGGCATCTCAAAATTTTCTTTTGATCTTTTTGTACCTTTTAATTTCTAATCGGATCTGTAATGAGACGAATTTTTTTTAATATGCCTAAATTTCTCAATTCCAGTTCCATGTTGTCTTTGATATGTGCATTATAGTTGGTGCTGAATTTTTCTACAATTTTGGCTTCTTCTCTTCTTAAATGCACCTGTTGCTATAGGATTTTAATGGGCGTCCGGTTGTTCCTCATTGCTCTAGGACATTTTGTTGTTGGGGATTCACATGCATGTCTCTAATTATATTAGATTTGCACATTGATGCACCGAGAATGTGATAATTTGCCTGAATCAACTGATTTTCTGTAACTTTTATCAGTTGGGAACTGATAGCTGACTTCGGAAAAGAAGTGCTCTTTACAATTGCCAATCCATCGTTACGCCTTGAAGAAGGTTGGAAAACCACATTGTTATCTTCACTACTAGAAATAAGGTGATTTCCGTCCGAAATTTCCGACCGAAATCGGTCAGAAATTAGTAATTTCCGACCAAATTGCGACCGATTTTAATTGGACGGGAAACTACTGGTCGCAAACGAGTACCGACTGCCAGTTGTCGGAAATTTCCGATCGAAATCGGTCGGAAACTTCAACGCGTTGACTGGTTGTCAAACTTTAGTTTCCGACGGAAATCGGTCGGAATTTTTTATTTTTTTTTATTTTCACATTTTCGACCACAAACGGTCGGAAACTATTATTTTTTCAAAAGAAAATATTTCATTTTCCGACCGAAATCGGTCGGAAATTATAAAAAATATATTTTTATTTAATTAAATAATTAGTTGTAAATTCTTAATTTGTTTTTAAATATATATATAAATTCACAATTTCCGACCGAATTCGGTCAGAAACATGAATAAGCTGGATATTGTATTTGAAATTTTCGACCGAATGTTGTCGGAAAGTATGAATTCTGGGCAAAAAGTAATTAATTTCCGACCGAATTCGGTCGGAAATCTGGGTAAAAACTGGGCAGAAAATGGCTGCTTTTAAGCTACACCACCTGCCAATTTATACCAATCCTATAATGGCAGCTGACATTGCTGCCATTGAACCATAATGATAACCCAACAAGGCTTCAACAACAACTCATAACCAACATTATATAAATAACCACAACAAGACCTTAACGATAACTAATAACCACAACAAAAACTACTAACATGTTCGATAATAAAATAATATAATCATCATTCAAATCACCAACAACAACAAAATATTGACAAGTTCAAAACTATGTTTAACTATACACAACATTCAATGAGTTGTTTTTGTAGCATCATCTTCATCTTCATCTTCACTCCTATAATCTTCATCACCGGCACATGGGGAAGGAGGAGGAGACCGGTGAATGGGTAAACCACCACTAGCAAGAAGATTGGCCAGCTGACTTTGAAGGAGATTAAATCTTTCGTCACTCCTTTCTAGTTGTTTCTTTTATCTAGATTTTGACTCTTCAAGCTCTGCTGTCAGCTTTGCGATCTTCTGTTTCATAGACAATATAGTCGACCTATCAATCGCCTCGCCTTGGGCGGAAGTCCCTATACCTTGCAATCCAGCCCTGTAGCGCCGAAACAATTTATCTGCAATGCCGTATGCTATCCCCTTTTTAGGACCACCGACAACATCCAACCATATCCTCTCCGCTTCTTCGGATGAAATGGGCGGTCGCTCGCCTTGCTCATTTGGTGGCAAGCTCTGAGTGAACTCCTCCAAATTGATCTTGTAGCGACCCTTTATTTAGAAGATAGAAAATTACTAACTATATAATACTATAAACATTTTTATTAGTTATGAAACTTACATGTGTAGTCTCTGCCCGGTCCTCGACCCATCTAGTTGGTTTTGCCGGTGCCTTCTTCTTCCGGATGTGAGTCTCCATGAAGAACTCAACCTGACTCATTTTCCTCCCCAATTCTTTTCCTACAAATGTAATAAAACATGTTAATGAAATTAACATATATATAAATATAGTTCGATAAAAATAAACCAACTGAAAACGTGAATCAATAGTATATCCTATCTTTGTTCCTAGTGAGAATGATTTTTGAAAAGCCATTACGGCGAACTATACGTCTTCAATAGTTTCCTTTTATAAACCCACCTTTAAATAGAGGTGGAATCCCTTCAAATCAATAGCCAAATTTTTTTTAATAAAAAAGATCATCTTATTAGATATTTTAGTTTGGCACAATTGATTCATCTCTAAGAACAAACTTCAACCACGTTTACTTTGAAATTACATAAAACTTCCACCATTAATTTCAGGCCACAACGTATACAGCTTCTGGCAATGTGTATTAGGTATTCCCAGTTGCTTTGGAGGTTTTATTATATCATAAATACCATGAGATGCAGTTTTTGGCTCACTCATTCAGTATGGAAAGGCATCCATTTAGCTCATTTGTTTTTTGTATTTTGGCTCACTCATTCTCCTACAATATTCTTGTAAGTCCAGTCTAGCCTTCGAGTTATCTTTTGTCTATTCTTATCATCCATCACCGTGTTAAACAAATTGTCAAAATAGTTCTTCTCAATATGCATGACATCAAGATTGTGCCGGAGAAGATTATCCTTCCAATATGGTAGCTCCCAAAATATGCTCTGTTTTGTCCAGTTATGAGTGTCACCATATCCAGGAAATCTAGAAGGTGGGGCCTCGGTAAATTTAGTGAAGTTCTGAACCCTCTCCCAAATTTCCTCACCGGAATAAATTGGAGGTGGCAAATCATATTCTACTGTATTCTTTTTGAATGCATTATTCATCCTTCTGAACTCATGATCAACTGAAAAGAACTGACGATGACAATCAAACCATGACTGCTTTCGGCCATGTCTTAAAGTGAACGCTTTACCATTTTCCATGCAGTAAGGACATGCTAACTTTCCGACAGTCATCCACCTAGACAACATTCCATACGCAGGAAAATCATTAATGGTCCACATTAAGTTAGAACGCAAGTTGAAATTTTGCTTAGTTGATGCATCATATGTCTCAACTCCATCATACCACAACTGTTTAAGCTCATCAATCAGAGGTTGCAAATATACATCAATCAAACTCTTTGGATTGCGGGGACCGGGAATAACACAATTTAGAAAAATATATGGACTAGTCATACACATTTCAGGCGGAAGATTATACGGCGTAATGAAGACCGGCCAGCATGAATATGGTGTTGCAGAAACAGAAAATGACGTAAAACCATCAGCACACAAACCCAACCGAACATTCCTCAGTTCACTAGCATAATCCGGATACGTCCTATCAAAATGCTTCAAAGCTTCCCCATCTGAAGGGTGACACATAACACCGGGAGGCCTTCTATTTTCATAGTGCCATCTCATATGAGGAGCGTAACACATCGATGCATACAACCTCTTTAATCTAGGAATAAGAGGTAAGTAATGCATCGACTTCACAGCAGCCTTCTTCCCGCTAGAAAGTCGCTTAAAACGAGGTTTTTCACAAAATTTACAACTTTCTAAATCCACATCACCCTTATAATACAACATGCAACCATCTTCACAACAATCGATTCTCATAGATGAGAGCCCTAACTTAGAAACCAATCTTTTAGCCTTATAGAAATCTTCAGGTATGTTGAAAGTTGGGTTAACTAGTTCACTCATAAGGCCAATGAAAGAATCCATTCCCAATTGAGAAATATTGGTATCTGATTTGATACTTAATAATCTAACCGCAACAGACAACTGAGAGTGCATACTCCCTTCCCTTAGTGGACGACTAGCGGCCTCTAACTGTTCATAAAAATATTTTGCCTCTTCGTTAGGAGGTTGTTCAACACTTTCATGAGTTTCATAATCGAAGTGCATCCCAAAAGCATCCCGAACCATTTCATGGTATCTAGGATGTTGAACGTTATTCCCCACCGACCTACTACTTTCACCAACAACTACGTTATGAAATACACCATCAGTACCATCAATCTCTCCATGATTAGTCCACACAAAATAATTATCCATAAACCCTTTTTTATAAAGATGACTCTTAACATCCTCCGGTCCAAAAAAATTCAAACACTTGCACTTCACACAAGGACACCTAATCGACCCTCTGATCCGAAACGGTTCAAGTGACATTGCATGCACAATAAATTCCTTAACCCCTTCTATAAATTCCTCCCTAAAAAACCGACGACTAGGATAATTTCTATTATACATCCAACTACGATAATTCATCCACATAAAAAATGAATAAATTATATTAATCACAGTTTAAATTAATTTATAGAATTAAGTTATATAATAAACTTCTAGAATCACAGTACTTAGAGTGAGTGGTTGAGTGTGTGTCTTCTTATGTATTATTTTTTTGGTCCAAAATTATTCCAAAATACAAAACTTTTACATGGGGCTTATGTGACTTTTACTCAAATGCCATGAAATCATCACATGGAATACAAAAGGTAGGATTTTCATGGAATACAGAAGGTAAGATTATATAATAAACAGAAAAAGAGACCATAGGTTTAATTTTCATGAAAATTACTATGAAAATATAGAACCCGAAATAAAACTTAATTTAACTTCTTCATTATTCCTCTTTTCTGGTTCACTGTCATTCTTGCTAGCTATATCCATAGTATGAAAGTGTAGCAAATTAAACCCAAACCTAAGAAAAACTCCTCTTTTACCACCCACAACACTTTTGAGTATCAAGAAAACAACCTAAAGCATTGAAATTCAACATGCTGGACACTCAAAGAAGTTCTCATTGTCTTGTATTTGTAACGACCCGGTCCGTCGTTACGTGAAACCTGCATTTGTAATTGTTGTTAGTGGCTTATTATATGTTGGTTATTCTATTATTAATGTGTTAGAGTTGATAGGCTTGAAATCGAAATGGTTAAATGAGAATTCAGTCACTTAGTCCTTAAGAACAACCTTAAAATGGAAAAAGTCAACTAAGCATTGACTTATTGGTAAACGACCTCAGAATGTGGATTTTATGGCTCGGATAGCTTCGTTAGGTGATTTGGGACTTAGGAGTGTGTTCAGAATAATTTTGTGATGTCCGGTGTAGAATTAGGCTTGAATTGGCGAAAGTTGGTTTTTGGCGATTCCGGACGGCAGTGGAAAATAAGCTATCGCGGTCGGAATGGAATTCCGACAGTTGGAACAAGTTCGTAATGTCATTTTGGA
>ML252634.1:615-76613 GCA_005239495.1 Nicotiana undulata | reverse complement strand
CTTGAATTGGCGAAGTTGGTATTTTGGCGAATTCCGGTTGATAGGCGAGATTTTGATCCGAGGATCGGAATGGGATTCCGTGAGTTGCTGTAGCTTCGTTAGGTCATTTTGGACTTTCCCGCAAAATTTCAGGTCATTCGGAGATGGTTTGGTTGGGTTTTTGATCAAATGCGTGTTTCGGAAGTTTTTGGAAATCATAGGCTTGAATTGGATGAGAATTTATGGTTTTGATGTTGTTTTTGGTGTTTTAATGGCTCGACTAAGTTTGAATAACCATGTTTGATATGTTGGTATGTTTGGTTGGGGTCCCGAGGGGCTCGGGTTTGATTTCGGGCGTTAAACGGAGAAATTGGAACTTGAAATGCAGCTGAAGCTGCTACTGCTGGTGCGATCGCACCTGCGATGCTTGGGCCGCAGGTGCGGACATCGCAGGCGCGAGAGTGAAGGCGCAGGGGCGTAAATTCATCGCAAGGGTGGAAGGAAGGTCGCACCTGCGAGGTCGCAGGTGCGGGGGATGTGTTCGCAGGCGCGGACTCTGAGTGTTGAGTGAAGGATCGCAGGCGCGGTCAATGTGTCGCCCCTGCGGGTCCGCCGTTGCTGTAAAGCGATCGCAAGCGCAGAGCCTGGGCGTTTAAGTGACTTCCGCAGGTGCGGTTAAAATGTCACGCCTGCGGAGTCGCAGGTGCGAGTAATGTACCGCTGTTGCGGAAATGCCTGGGCAGAACTATAAAAAGGCAGCCTTCTCGAAATTAGTTCTCTTTCACCATTTTTACACACGGGTTGGAGGTTTTGAAGGCATTTGAAGAGGGATTTCGTTGTTTCTTCAAGGAGGTAAGTTTCTTGGACTCAAAACTCGTTATATTGTGCATTAAGAACGATTTTAGGTTGAAATCATGGGTAAAAACAGTAGAAAAATGGTGGTTAGGGCTTGGGTTTAAGAGAGGAAGAATGGGGGAATTGGAGGACCATTTGAGGTCCGATTTTCGTGTTCTTGGTATGGTTAGACTCGGGAAAGGACAAGGAACCTAGTGTTGTGAAAATTTCTGACTTTCGAGACGTGGGCCCGAGGGCCGGGTTTTGACCGAATTCGGGATTTTGGTATTTTTGCTAAATTTTGATTTGGGGATTGTTCCTTAGCACATTGTGACGCTATGTAATTGATTATTGATAGATTTGGAGCATTTGGAGGCCGATTCTCGAGGAAAGGGCCAGGCGGAGTAGAGTTGAGCCGGTTTCGAGGTAAGTAACGGCTTCAACCTTGGAACTGAGGGGTTCAAAACCCCAATGTACATGTTAATTGATGATAGTTACTATGATACACTCGCCAAGTGACGGGAATATGGGTGTTGGTTGAATTGTTGTGGCTCGGCTTATCCCCAGGCACAGTTTAACTGTTATTCCACCATGATATCGGTACTGTGAACACTACTAATGCATAGAAACTAAAAGAAACATAACAAGTATAAATGTTAAGACTTCATGTCTATATGTGGATACCGGAAAGGGGTCTTTCACTATCGTTTTTATTGCGAACTTTACTTGTGCATACACAATCTTGTTATTATACCTGTATTCGTATTTCAGTCTCAGAATTCATTTATTTATCATGCATTGCCATTGTTTGGGCTGTTACATAATGAGAGTATTGTGAGGAGACTGGTAATTCTGACTGAGTATGGGCCTAGAGCCAAATGTTGAGATGATATACCCTTCGTGGGATTGATATATATATAGCGCTTGGGCCATATCCTTGGCGGCCCCTCCGGAGTCTTTACACCCCCAGTGAGCGCACAGTTATTGAGGGATGGATTTCCCTGGACATGGATTTGTCCGAGATATGAGATATTGAGGGATGGATTTCCCTGGACATGGATTTGTCCGAGATATGAGATATAGAGGGATGGATTTCCCTGGCACAGATACTGTTTATGAGATATGGAGGGATGGATTTCCCTGGTACAGATTATGGATGAGTATGATATCCCGGAGATGGATTTCTCCGAAAGGCTGAATTGGCCTGCTCCCTCGGTACTTAGTGACTGAGTCACCACGTCGTACATGTTACGGGATGGATTTTCCCTGGGCCAGTGGCCAATTACGTGTACCGAGAGACTACCTGTGAGAGTTGCATGATACATACATGGCATTTAATTGTTATTTACGGATATTGTCACTGATATACTCGGTTATTCCTGAAATATTCATTATTTGAACTGTGATTTACGGAGGTTGAGTTCGTCACTACCTCCTCAGACCGTAGGTTATTTTCGTTACTTACCTGCACATTGTGTGTGCAGATCCAGGTGCACTAAGATTTGATGCGGAGCGGTGATATCAGTCATTCTCTCAGAGTCGACGAGGTAGCAGCTGGTGTTCGCTGTCCCGTCCCTCTTTTCCCTATTCTCCCTTCTGTATTGGAACTTTGGAACTAAAAACTTCAGTTTTATTATTCTCAGTTGTATTGATGTTGGTAGCTCATGACTGCGTGACTCCATATCCTAGGGTGATTGTGGAGTTTATTTCTTTTATTAGACTGTTTTAAATGATTAAAAATGTTAGTATTTCTATGAATTGAGCCAATGATGAGTAAACTTCTTTAGTAAATGAATTGAGTATTGTTGTAACGGTTGGCTAGCCTGGTTCCACGACAAGCGCCATCACAACCCGGAAACGGGTCGTGACAATATACTTATTAGGGAATCAAATCCGGACCGTTGGATCGAAGTGATCCAACGACTGAGATTAAAGGGGGTCTAAACAGAGTCGTTTTGGGGGTAACGGGGCTTGGACGGGTCATGGGGAAACTTGGGTTGGGCAGATGAATGTTAGAGAAGAGGGGATTTGGGCTTGAGTAATTTTGGCCCAGCTGATTTTCTGTCTCTTAAAACACTTAGGCTAGTTAATTAAACAACCAAATCAATTAAACTTCTAAAATTAGTTTTAACCTAGTTTCATCTAATTATAATTTAACTAATGGGTTAATTAAAAGTGAAACCATTAAGAACAATTTTTTTTTTGTAATTTTCTTAACAAAAATGATTAGATTATGCAATTTTAAAATATTTTTGTTATTATCGTTTTATAAATTTTAAAAGATAAATTATGATCATGCAATGCATATAATTCCCAAATACACACTAAACATCAACAAAATATTTACAAAACTACTTTATTTATTGAATTTTGTAGGAATATATGGTAGGTTAAAAATTACATGCTCACAACTGCCCCTCTTTGCTCGGAAACACGAAGAGTTTTCGGACAAAGACAAAGTGAGAAGTTATGAACAACTTTTACCCGTTCAAATACTCCATGCGAAGCATTACTTTGAAAAAGTTTGACCGAACCCTTCTTCAATGTTGCCTACATATCCTTGGCTATAAAGGAATCAGGTCAGTGTAGTTCTGGAAGTTTTGGGTAGCTAGGACTACTGAGTAACTGTGGTTTCACTGCGGTTGTTGCTGCTGTTATCGTTGATGAGCTTCTTATTACACCAAAGCAACAAAAATGAAAAAGACTAACTAAGCCTATCATCTACTAGTTACAAGATTCCTATATGTATACTCTAAGGCTTGGTCTTGAGTCTTGGCTTTTGTTGACTCTGACTTGGATCTTGATACTTGTTATCTGCAAGTGCTGGCTCCATCTCTTCGTTCTCTGGATCCAGGCGGAACGAATGACTCTAATCTTGTCCCGAGCAGTCCGCGTCTTTTCCACCTCTGTACTTTGGGTTAGGCCTTCTCTTTTTCTTCTTTTCTTTTATTCAGGATCGAAACTTCTTCTTTGGTCATCTCGGATTATTGTCCTAAATTGTAATCTGCGCAAAATCAAGAACAAACGAACGAAATTTTCTGCCCTAGTTTTCACTAGGAAGATTTCGTGATTTATTGTATTAAAACTATTCTACTTCATTATTAAAAGCAATGAAAGGTCGGGGGTGGTGTACCCGAGGTGATTGCAGACTAGGGAGTGTGTATCATATGTCTAAGGTAAATTTGACTAAGAGACAGGTTATACTGTCATAAGGAAAAGATCATCAGGTTATGTCAGTGTCGAGGGAGGATTAACAGGTTATGTTGTTGTCAAGAAAATATCACCAAGTTATGTTGGCATATGGGGAAGGGATTAACAGGTTATGTTGTTGTCAAGAAGAAGATTACCAGGTTATGCTGGTGTTTGGAAACATATCAACAGGTTATGCTGTTCTCAGGAAAAGGATCACTAGGTTATGTTATTGCCAGGAAAGATCACCAGGTTATGCTGGTGTTGGAAGAAGATAAACAGGTTATGTTGTTTCCAGGAAAAGATCACCTGGTTATGCTAGTGTCGGCTTAGGAAGTGAGACCCTATGTTAGAAAAATCATCGGGTTATACCGGCATCAACTAGGGATGGAGATCCTAAGTTGGGAAGATCATCGGGTTATGCCGGCATCAACTAGGGATTGGGATCCTAAGTTGGAAAAATCATCGGGTTATACCAGCATCAACTAGGGATTGAGATCCTAAGTTGGAAAAATCATCGGGTTATGAAGGCATTAACTAGGGATTAGGATCCTAAGTGTGAAAAATCATCGGGTTATGCCATTGTCGGGAGAAGATCAACAGGTTATGATGTTGTCATGAAAAGATCACCGGGTTATGCTGGTGTCGGGGGATGGTCAACAGGTTATGATGTTTCCATAAAAAGATCACCAGGTTATGCCGGTGTCGGGGAAGGTCAATAGGTTATGTTGTTGACCGAAAAAGATCACCAGGTTTTGCCGGTGTCGAGGGAAGGTCAACAGGTTATGTTGTTTCCAGAAAAAGATCACCAAGTTATGCCGGTGTGGGGGGAAGGTCAACAGGTTATGATGTTGCTAGGAAAAGATCACCAGGTTATGCCGGTGTTTGCTAGGGAGTGGGGCCTTATGTCGGCATTAACTAAGGAATTGAATATCCTAGGTTGAAAAGGGTTTAGCTAGGGGTTGGGGCCCTATGCTACTTAGGTTTGAATTGTTTTCAACTTCATTTGCCTTCTTATTCTCCTTCTTTTTTCATTTTATTTTCAGTGAATGAGTGAACGCGGGAAAGAATTTTGGAGGAAACTTCCCTTTTTGGAGTTGTCGCTGCAGAGCCCCTTCTATCCCTTGCGCAATTTCTTTCGGTTGCACCTGCTTCTTGCAAGGTTGCTTTCGAGTTGCACCTATATTTCAAACAAAGAACAATTTGTCAGTTTGAAACGGTGGTTGGTTTTGCGGCCTTGATTATTTCAACTGCTTGATCTTGGTCCTTTTGACGAAGATCTCAAACGCTTGCTTGCTTGATGGGGGATTGGTTTCATTTCTTATCCCGGGACCCTGGCTTTTCAGATTTTACCATGGTGATCGGTCACGTGGGACCCAACATTTCGACTTTATTTTTGCCTTTGTAGGCCTTTCATTTGCTTTTTGTTTTAGATTTCCGGAGTATCGAGAGAATTTTGGCTCCTCAAATTCTACTGCCACGGTTAGTCGCGTGGGACTTAACCTTTCCAACTTTGTTTCGCCTTCATTGGCCTTTCATTTTTGACATTTCTTCCAACTTTAACTTTAGAGCATTTGGAGCACTTCGGTTTTCAAACTTTGCCGAGATGGTTAACTACGTGGGACCCAACCTTTCAACTTTAGTTGCCTTTACAAGCACTTCGATTAGATTTTTCCTTTTCAAGGGTTTTGAGTTTGAAGCATCGGCTGCCATGGCCAGTCGAGATCGACTCGATTCCCCTGACGAGGTTGGGTGCCATTTTGCATACTAGCTCGTATCAAATGAGAACCATATAAATCAATCTTGCCATCCTTTCTTTGACTTAATTTCGGAACAGAGTTAGACCGAAAGGGATTTAAAAGAAAATAAATGATAGAATGGACAATGAATTTAAACAAAAGGTATCCCTTTCGGGGAAAGAAAGGAAGGACTTATCTGGAGTGCATGCAGACTTCAATGAACATGAGATGCCTCTTGGACTGGATGCCTGATCCGTTTAAACCGTCCGACTCTCATAAATTCATCACAACTATCACCTTGAGATTGAGAAACCTTGCCCCGGACTGTGTCCATGTCAGTGACCCATTATCCATTTCGATCAGTGGCGCCCTTTGCGGGTTTTCGCCAACTAACCTCTCTCATTTCTCTTCTCACCATCACCTTGTAGTGCTCTTTAAGAGTTTTCACTAACAAGACTCTCTCATTTTCAATTTCTATGCTTATTGTCGCCTCACGGTACCCGTGTGGGTTTTTACCGATAAGACTCTCTCATTTTAATTTCTCTTCTTACAGTCGCCTCACGGTTTCCGTGCGGGTTTTCACCGATAAGACTCTCTCATTTTAATTTCTCTCATTATCGTTGCCTCACAGTGCCCGTGTGGGTTTTCACCGATAAGACTCTCTCACTTTAATTTCTCTCATTGCTTGCATCAGATCCAAAAACCTGTATCCCCCAATTTTAGACATCTTTGCCGATTGATCGGAAGGGCTTGAACAGGGTTTTGGTGAAAATAATTTGTACTGAGTTACAACTTTAGAACTTCTCAGGCGAAACATCGCCGAACATATCATGACATTTTCCCCAGCTTAAACTCTTGGGAAAACGTGGAATTTTATTTTGGTGTGACTGAACCCCCGGGAGAGGTTGCCTACGTATCCTTTCGGAATCAAGTCGAACGTAGTTCAGGAAACTTTTGTTTTTGTTTTGGTTTTTGTTTTGATTTTTTTTTTCACTTTTCCTTTTGTTTTTCATTTCATTTTTTTTCGATAACACTTTCAGGTTCCAAAGAGGGTAATCATAGAAGAGTAACCGGCTCAAAAGGGTTTGTAAAAGTTGGTAGTGTTTGGGGTAGCGTGAATGAAAGCCTTCTCATTTCGATCAGGAGCGTTGACATCACAAAAAGGTCAAACATAGTACCTTTTGACTGCATCTGCATTGACAACCATTTCAGGGTCATTTCCTTCGATGTCCCCCAAGTACAACGCTCCTTTTGCTAGCAATTTCCTTATGATGTATGGACCTTTCTAATTTGGGGCGAATTTTCCTTTCGCCTCTTCATGGTGTGGGAGGATACGTATTACGATGAGTTTCCCCACTTCGAAATTCCTAGGCCACACTTTCTTGTTATAGGTGCGGTCCATTCTTTGTTGGTACAACTGCCTGTGACAAACTGCGGTCATTCTTTTCTCATCAATCAGAGTTAGTTGTTCCAGCCGGGTTTTGACCCATTCCTCATCTTCAATTTCAGCTTCGACAATGATCCGGAGGGAGAGAATTTCAACTTCTGCAGGTATTACGGCTTCCGTGCCATAAACAAATAGATAAGGCGTAGCTCCACCTGATGTGCGCACGGTCGTCTGATATCCCAATAATGCGAAAGGCAATTTCTTGTGCCATTTCCTAGAACTTTGAATCATCTTTGTGAGGATTTTCTTGATGTTTTTATTTGTTGCTTCGACGGGGCCATTGGCTTTGGGCCGGTAAGGGGTGGAATTGCGGTGTGTGATTTGAAATCGTTCACATACCTCCCTCATCAAGTGACTGTTTAAATTTGCGGCATTGTTAGTAATGATAGTTTTTGGAATACCAAAACGACAGATGATGTTGGAGTGCACAAAATCCACCACTGCTTTCTTAGTGACGGCTTTGAATGTGACCGGTTTGACCCATTTTGTGAAATAGTTGATAGCAACCAAGATAAATGTATGCCCATTTGAAGCTCTCGGCTCGATTGGTCCAATGACATCCATTCTCCAGACAACGAACGACCAAGGTGCTGACATGGGATGCAACTCTGAAGGTGGTGCATGGATCAAATCACCATGTATTTGACACTTATAGCATCTCCGGACAAAGCTGAAACAATCTTTCTCCATGGTCATCCAATAATATCCTGCCCGCAGGATTTTCTTTGTGAGGACGTGTCCGTTCATATGGGGACCGCATACTCCTGAATGTACCTCGTTCATAATCTTTTCAGCTTCTTTGGCATCCACACACCTTAACAAATACAAATCGGGAGTTCTTTTATACAACATTTCCTCGCTTAAGAAGAAACTGTTGGCAAGCCTTTTGATAGTTCTCTTTTGGTCTCCATTGGCCTGCTCCGGGTATTATTTTGTTTTTAGGAACCTTTTGATATCATGATACCATGGTTGGACATCGGGCTCAATTTCGACCATGTTACAATAACCATGTATTTCCCGGATTTGAATCTCCAGCGGGTCAATGTGGACATTGCCTGGATATGGCAGCATTGCAGGTAAGGTAGCCATTGCATCAGCTAACTCATTGTGGCATCGAGAAATATACCTGATTTCGACGACTTTGAATCGTTTGCCAAGATCCTCCACGTTTTGTCTATATGGAAGAAGCTTAACATCTCGAGTTTCCCACTCCCGCTGAGCTTGTTTGATGATCAAGTCGGAATCTCCCATGATCAATAACTCCTCTACATCCATGTCAATTGCCATATCCATGCCCATTATGCAGGCTTTATATTCAACAATGTTATTTGTACAGAAGAACCTGACGGGCGGTGGCTGGATAGTGTTGTCCCGTGGGTGAAATCAAGATTTCCCCAATCCCAACACCTTTTGCATTAACAACTCCGTCAAAGAACATTTTCCAAGTGTTGGTGTTTTCTGGGATTACCTCGACTGAGTTTACTTCCTCGTCCGGGAAGTAAGTACTCAAGGGTTGATATTCTTCATCGACAGGATTTTCAGCTAGGTGATCCGCCAAGGCTTTCATCGCCGTGCAGGTTACATAGATTATGTCGAACTCAGTGAGCAGGATTTGGCACTTTTCTAATCTCCCGGTGGGCATTGGCTTTTGGAATATATACTTCAAAGGATCCAGCCTAGTGATGAGGTAGGTGGTATAAGCCAACAAGTAATGCCGGAGCTTCTGAGCAACCCAAGTTAAGGCGCAGCAAATTCTTTCCAACAAGGTATACTTGGCTTCATAGCTTGTGAATTTATTGCTCAAGTAGTATATGGCTTGTTCTTTCTTCCCGGTCACATCATGTTACCCGAGAACACACCCGAAGGAATTTTCCAACACCGTCAAATACAAGAACAAAGGCCTTCGTGGTTCTGGTGGGACTAACACTGGCGGATTCGACAGATATTCTTTGATCTTGTAGAAAGCGTTTTGGCACTCGTCCGTCCATTTAATTGCTGCATATTTCTTCAATATCCTGAATATAGGCTCGCACGTGGATGTCAACTGAGCAATGAACCTGCTAATGTAATTCAACCTACCCAGCAAACTCATGACCTCTTTCTTGGTTCTCAGAGGAGGCAAATCTCAAAAAGACTTTATCTTTGTCGGGTCCAGCTCGATGCCCCGTCGACTGACTATAAACCCCCAGCAATTTCCCATATGGAACTCCGAAGGCACACTTGGCTGGATTTAATTTTATATCATACTTACGCAGACGTTCAAAGAATTTTCTCAGATGCTGCACATGGTCATCTTGTGTCCTAGATTTAATTATCACATCATCCATGTCTACCTCGATTTCTTGGTGCATCATGTCATGGAAAATGGCGGTTATAGACCTCATGTAGGTTGCCCCGGCGTTCTTCATATTGAATGGCATGGCCCGGTAACAGTAAGTACCCCAAGGTGTGGTGAAGGCCGTCTTCTCTGCATCTTCTTCATACATCAAAACCTGGTGATACCCAGTGTAACAATCTACGAAAGACTGTATCTCATGTTTGGCACAATTGTCCACCAGGATGTGGATGTTTGGCAATGGAAAATTATCTTTGGGTCTTGCTTTGTTCAAGTCCCGATAATCAACGTACACTCGAACTTTCCCATCTTTCTTCGGCACTAGGACCACATTATCTAGCCATGTGGTGTATTGGACCAATCGGATTATTCCAGTTTTTAACTGTTTAGTGACCTCTTCTTTGATCTTGTCACTAATGTCTGTTTTAAATTTTCTCTGTTTTTGTTGGATGGGTGGATAATCGGGGTAGGTTGGCAACTTGTGCACCACTAAATCAACACTCAGTCCGGTCATGTCATCATAAGACCAGGCAAACACGTCTTTGAATTCGAACAGAAGTTGGATCAAAGCGTCCCTAGTTCTTTCATCAGTGTGGATACTTATCATGGTTTCTCGGACCTCTTCTGAATTACCCAAATTAATCGGCTCGGTTTTGTTTAAGTTTGGCTTAGGCTTATTCTCGAATTGTTCCAATTCTCGATTTATTTCCCTAAAAGCCTAATCTTCATCATATTCCGGTTCTTGATTCATTATTTATTTGTTAGACGGCGTATCAAGATCTGGGCGTGAAGTCCGCAAGCATGTCATGTTATTTACGTCTGCATTATTAGAACTGAAAAGAGAGATAAGAAAAAAAATAACAAAATTAGGAATAATGGACTATGAAATATTAATTTCATTGAATTGAATTTTTGAACATAGGAGGGTTTACGTCAGAATTTTAAAAAGACAATAAGCTAAAAAGACTCGAGTTATACCCTGAAAAAACTCGAAGTGCAGAAAGGATGGCAAGGCTGAACTATCGGGACTCTCGCCTTACTGGGAATGGAGTAGCCTTCCAATTTTGGAGCTTGGCATCAGGCCCCATATATTGCATTTCAGCAGTGCTTGAGCCTTCTCCTAGTTGGACCATATGAGCTTCATACAACATTTGTCTCATTGCCCCACAGATTTCTTCAATTTCTTCGGCCGTGAAGGCTTGCTCTTCTTCCTCTATGTATTTTGGCTTGATGAATGATTCGGCGATGCGCGGGATTGGCTGAGGCAACACCCAACCATCTTTCTTATGCTGGTCGGCCCATTTTTCATCAGCGGGAGTAGCTTGAAACCCTATGCCGAAGAACTTTTTACTGGCGGGCAAGATGATAGGTTCTGTAATGCCTTGCAAGGATACCCCGAGCCCTTTTCCAGGTGTGTACCCATGTTTAATCATGTCGGTAGAGACCATGATTGATGCATTTGATAGGAAGGGTTGAGGACATGGGGTTCCTTCCTCACATTGGTCCGCAACCACAATCTCAAAAGCCTGGTAGACTATATGCTCGCTACCTTCTCTTGCTTCCAGGCGGGGGACTGATGGATCCCTGTAAATAGATTGCTCATCTTCCCCATGGACCACAATCTCCTGGTCTTCATGCTCGAACTTAACCATTTCGTGGAGGGTCGAGGGCACGGCTCCTGCGGCATGGATCCAGGGCCTTCCCAGGAGATAATTGTAGGAGGTGTCCATGTCTAAGACCTGAAATGTCAATTCAAAGTCTACAGGGCCTATAGTCAAGACCAAGTCAATTTTTCCTATTGTGTCCCTTTTGATACCGTCAAATGGACGGACACACACATTGTTGGGTCTGATTCTCTTAGTTCCAATTTCCATTCTTTGTAGGGTTGAGAGAGGGAAAATGTCGACCCCAGATCCACCGTCCACCATAACCCTCTTCACATAGTACCCTTCACATTTAACGGTTAGGTGGAGAGCTTTATTGTGGGCAGTCCCTTCCGGAGGCAAGTCATTTTTGCTAAATGAGATCTGGTTGACTTCGAAGAAGCGTTCTGCTATTCTTTCCATTTGCTCAATTGTAGTTTCTGCCGGAACATACACTTCATTAAGCATTTTGATCAGAACATTTTGATGCTCACTCGAACTTATCAGCAAGGATAGAAGTGAGACCTGAGTGGGGGATTCTCTGAGCTGCTCAATCACAGCGTATTCATAAGTTTTCATCTTTTTGAAGAATTCCTTTGCCTCTTCGGCGCTGACCGGATTTTTAGGCGGAAAACGCCTCTGTTTGTTCTTGTTTAGTTCCTTCAGGTTGAGGTATTTCTCAGATGAATTCGTTTCACTCACCTCCCCTGTGATCTATTTTCCTTTGTACGTTACCACCGTTCTATTGTAGTTCCAGGTGACGGTAGTGATATCCTTAATGGGATTCTGTGGTGCGCGGCTAATAACCACGGGCTCATTCAGCCTTGGTGAAATTATTGGCCCCCGCGCCACATAAGTCCTCTTCGGTATGTACATCTTTGGGACATTCAGCATAGCCTTGTTTTGTTGCCATCTGTTGGGAGGGCTTAACACAAATTGTTCTCTTATGGGTGCCTTGGGAACATAAAGAACATCATCTTTAGAAGGCCCCGTCCCTGTCTTGGTATCAACCTTTCCTGCGGCCTGAGGAACGAAGTTGCTTTTATTCACCTCTTTAGCTTGTTTCAGTGCCGCTTTCGGCTTCTTCTCTACATCAACAATGGAGATGATAGCTTTTAGATCTGGTTCAAACTCTCGATCTTCGCATATCAAACAAATAACTGACCCGTTATTGTGAGCGGGCAAGGGTATTGGTCACGTTGGGATCCTCTTCATCCCTTAGTACCACCTTCTTTTGTTCTTTTATTTTCAACTGCCCGCTTGATGGTCCAACAATCTTCAGTATCATGTCCTTCGGCCCCTGAATGATAGGCATATCTAGTACCGGGTCGATAGGAGATGGATTATAGGTTTTACATGTTTAGGGGTACAGGCTGCAACAGACCCATTAGGACTAGTTTTGGAAAAAGGCTAGAGTACGATTCACTGATTGGTGTAAAGTTAGCCCTTCTGGGCGGCTCACGGGGATTATTTTGTGGAAGGTTGAGACGTGATGGCATACGCCACAACTTGGTGAGGATAGTAATGTTGTGGGGTATTGGAAAAATATCCTCGGGGTTGGCGGGGGTTTCTTAGAGGGGAAGCCATCATCGCCACTTGCTCTTTCTTTCTCCTGTTTGCTGCACTCCATGATCCGCTCTCGATTGCCAGGTAAGTTTCTCTTATGGCTGACTGGCTTAGGATGTGATCTGTTTTCAGACCGTTTTCAACCATCTCCCCAATCTTTATAGCTTCCGCAAATGTCTTGCCCATAGCGGACATCATATTCTGGAAATAGTTAGACTCATGGGCTTGTAAGAAAACGCTGACCATCTCTGACTCGTCGATTGGAGGCTTTACTCTGGCAATCTGCTCGCGCCGTTTAATAGCATAATCCCTGAATATTTCTGAATATTATTTCTTGAGATTAGACAAAGAGTTCCTATCTGGAGCTATGTCCACGTTATATTGGAACTGTCTGACAAAGTCTCGGGCCAGGTCGTCCCATATGTTCCGGTGGGAGATATCCTAGTCCATGTACCACTCGGGCGCGATTCCAGCTAAGCTTTCTCCGAAATAAGCCATTAGGAGCTCTTCTTTCCTGCCTGCTCCCCTCAATTGGTTGCAATATCTTTTTAGGTGGGCGATGGGATCTCCGTGCCCATCATACTTTTCGAACTTGGGGGTTTTAAACCCGAAGGGCAGGTGAACGTGTGGAAACATGCATAATTCATCATAAGAAACACTTTTTTGGCCACTCAAGCCCTATATGTTTTTGAGACTCTGCTCAATGCTTTTTATTTTTCGAGCAATCTCTTCCTGCTCAGGTTTTTTTTATAGTTTTGTCTTGTCCCACGGTAGATTCGTACCGAGGTTGCTGAGGGTATGAGTTTGGAGTGACATGAGTCGTGTCTAGATGGAATGGCGGTGTTTTGAAGGTGAAAGCCGACGACTCGAAACATGGCACAGATACTTTTGGCGGCACTGTGGCAAATATTGGTGGTGCGGTAAATATGTTGGACGATACTCCCGAAAATAGTGCCTAGGGCGAACCTCAGAAGGCATTCCGTCGAAGTGAGCTGATATAGTTGGGTACCCGAACGGGGTGGTCGGGTAACTTATAGGGATATTGGAAGTTCCACCTGCTCTGGGAACCAACTCGGGGAAACCAGGGATGGTGCTGGGTGGTTCTCTACCATTGGACCAGGCGTCCCACATTTCCAACATGTGGCGATGCAGTATTCTGTTTTCTTCAGTCATGGCTGACTCAGATGTCGGGATGACCAGGATTGGGTTCTCCTATGATGAGTTGATGATTGGCAGGTGACCTTCCGACGTCATTTCGACACTTCTTTGCGATCTTGTGAAGTATGGGTGTGAAGCCAGATTACCGCAAAAACCAACCACCTAAAAACAAAAACTTAAGTAGAGAAAAACCACTGAACCGTTATATTGAGGCATTTAACACATAGGGAATCGCACATTGGGTATGCAATGCACCTAGGCAGTTAAACGTTCTCTACATGTCTTGTATTGGTTGAGTGTGTCATCCCGGCTTTTGTTGTTTCTCAGATTTGAATTTTTTCTTTTTTTCTTCTTTGATCTTTTTTTCATAATTTTCTCTCTTCCTTCTTCTAAATTATTTTCCCTTTTTAGGGTTCTGATAGAATCCTACGTGGATTGCCTAAGTATCATGACGTCGCGTGAATCAGATCATCACGTAGTTCAAGGATAAATATGAATTGAAATAAACATTCTGATTTCCAAATTTTCATTCATTAATTAAAACTTCAAATTTCATTCATCACAAAAGACTCCGACATACGTTCTTGAAAATTAAAAACTACAAAAGACTTAAAGTAAACTAAACAGACTGCAACAGGAAACTGAAATACAGACTCGGAAAAGAATATCATGAATACATAAGTGCTTCTACTACTCCTAGGGCCCACGGGACATCAGTCGGTCTCGCCGCGGGCCTGCGTGCCATGTCTTGTTGGAGGCGATACAAGTCATCCATTATCTGGCGGACGAAAATCATCACCGCAGCGAAGATGGTAGATCGGGTCATATCCTTACACTCTTGGCATTTTGTAACAACATAATCAGAAATTTCTCTGACCCTTTCCCTGATGATACCCTTTTCCTGGAGCAATCGCCCAATCTGCTGAGATCTAGCTTCTAGAACCTGGGTGGCCTCATGGTTCTGTTCTTGCAATTGTTGCAAATCCTCTTCTAATCGAGCCATCAGTGCATAGCAGTGTTCCCTTTCTGCTTTGAAATTCTTCGCTTTCTTAGACATTTCATTTCGAGGGTGGCTACCTTTTCTTTCAGGCATGTGACTTCTCTGTCATATTTTCCTTTCAGCTTTTGCACAAACTCTACCCTTTCCTCGGCATTTCTTGCCAATTTTGCCCGAGCTCTTGCCAATTCCTCCTCAGCTTTGTCCAAATCATCCCCATAGTTTCACATTTTTGTCTAAGACTATTGATAAGTCTTTCATTTGTTCTGCTTCTTTCTAGGTTTTCGACAGCTATTTTCATCTTTTGGATCTGAGCTCGGAGAGCTTCATTTTCTTTGGCCAACCTGTTTTTCTCCCCTTCAGCTGTGGCGGCTTGCAAACTGTTTTCAAATTTGATATCTCTGATCTGGGCTTCCAACTTGCTTATTGTAGCCCTGTAGTTGTTCTCTTTTTCCAACCAACCCCAATACTTTTGTGCTTCATCGGTAAATTGTTGTACGTGGGGTCTTTTGGCGGGTCGTTCCCTCTCTTGATGCTTTATACCCCTTCTACCATACCAAGTGGTGTAGTTAGGATCCACCTCACCTCTGGATAAATCCCTCACTCGAGTCTGTGGCTCCAAAAATCTACACTGATGCCAAATCTGGCAGACCCTATCTTCTGGAAATGCAGCTCTTGGACACAATTCAATGACTTGTCGACTTAGATCTTCATGGTGTGGAACATTTTGTTGTCTTCCTAGCTGTCATAGGACCCAGTACGGGGCATACGGATGAATACTTTGGAGACCCATCAATAGAAGATAACATACTTCGGCCGACATATGGATGACTTCACCAATAGGGAGCCAACCGAATGTCCACTCAATTTGGTTGGCAGTCAAGGGACTCAAGTGTGTAAACCAGGCTTCTGTTCCTTCTGGAAATTCATGACCCTCTACCCGAGTCCCATGTTCTTTAATGCAATTTAGGCCGGTCAGATCGTAATTCATATAACCCGCGCGATGGTAGATATGTTCGGTCATCCAGATTTGTAATAATAGATTGCATCCCTCGAAGAACTTTCCTTCAGATTGACAAACAGTTAAAGCACGGTAGATTTCTGCTACGATCATTGGTACAAGAGTTCCATTGGCCTTTATTATCATGAAATCTTCCACTTCTACGAGTCCCAATTCTATACATCCATCGCACCTCGGGCAGATAAAGGTACCCAAGAATTCTACCATAAAGGCCAATCCCCGACGGGCCTCCCATTTACTTTGATTCCCGTGGTGGGTTAAACCAGTATTCACTATTTCAAAACCCCCAGGATCCCCGTAACGACGATAAAGGAAGAAAAATGTGCAGAATCTCTCAGATAAGTTCGGATCTTGGATTTCCCAACTGATGCTTAGAAGGTCCAGGAATTTGTGAGGAGTCACGGCTCTGGGTGCTACCGGATAACGGCTTCTGAAATTCCCACTAAGGCCAGCATATCCCGCTATCTCTTCCAGTGTGGATGTCAATTCAAAATCCAAGAAATGAAACACATTGTGCGCTGGATCCCAGAATGGTATTAAAGCCTCAATTATGTCCAGCCTCGTCTTAATCTTCAAAAGGACGGTGAGTCCGCCTAAAGCTTTTACCACGGCACCTCTACTGACCTCCCCCAGGTCTCTCCACCTCATATGGGGTCCTATTAGAATTTTCTCTACAGCTTTAAAAGGGATATTTTCAACGATGCTCATCCTGCACATTTATTTAAGTGATTGGTTAAGAAAAACATGATTTATTTTGACCAAAGAGAAAAAGGTGCTATTTTTGCAACAAATTGTAACAAATTAAAAAATGGACCATCTTTGCAAATCCGGCCCTTCAGCACTTCGAGAAGGAAGGTTTTAGGGTTGTGTTTGCTAATTGGATCAAGATTTTGAGAAAAGACCATAGGTGGCTATTCTTGCAAAAACAGCCTTTTGGCGCCCCGTTGGGACATATTGGCTATTTGGACAAAAACGGCGTCACCTAACTTTATTTATGACCATATTTTGTATTTTGATTTTTAAAAATTAGGGTTGGACCAGATGAGGGTTTCCTACGTGTCCCACACCGGTGAAAAACAATGCGTAGTTCGGGACATTTTGACACACTTTTCGAAAAATTATGATACTAACTCATTTTATTTTTTCGGAATACATTTTATTTTTTCTTTCTCCCCATTTTTCAAAAACTTTTGGTAGAGTTTCGAGACAATTTTGAATACCGGGGGTTTTTAAAATCGGATAAATTTTCTATTCTATTTCACTCTTGGTTTTTCTGTTTTTTCTTTTTTTTCTTTAGCCGGTCAAAAAACAAGCCAAAAAAAATAATGTACATATAGCACGTAAGATGCATCAGGATCGTCTTTTATTCGGGTTCACCTGTCCTAGACGTACCCAACCCCTGTGTTGAGTCCCCTAAGTCAGATGCACATGATGCAGATAATCGCTCCTACTAGGGATCGGGCATGAGGCTATGTTATTCTAAGTTTAAATCCTGGGGTTTTGTTCTAGACCAGGCTTACCTTGCGGACAGCTCGAGCTGAGGGAGGGCAGCATATCAGGAATACAGAAGCTTCATCGGCTTTGCAACTTGTCCGAACCTCGTTCTAAAATTTGGATATGACTCTAACAGAAAAGTAGTCAAATGAAGTGCACACTTCCCAGATGATTTAGAAAACTCAGAGAGAAGAGGGTTTAGGAACAGTTTATATATGTAACGACCTGACCGGTTGTTTTGCATTCTAGGACCCCATGCCCCTAAATGAGACTTCCTGTAGTTTCTTTTACTGATTTATGACTTGTGGGGACGGATGGTTAGGGATTTGGAGGAGTTTGGAGTGGGATAGGAACACTTGCTTCCTTAAGGTTACCCTTAAAGGCCAAGTTTGATTTCAATCAACATTTTTGGTAAACGACCTCGAAATCAAGATTCGAAGGTTCCGGTAGGTTTGTATGATGATTTCAGACTTGGGCGTATGTTCGGAGCGAGTTTTGGATGACCCGGGAGCGTTTCGGCGCCAAATAGTAAAATCAGGGTTTCCTTAGGTTTGGAACGTGTTTTTGTATTATCGAGGTCCAAACGGAATTCCGAGAACAAGAATAGTTTTGCTATGTCATTTATGACTTGCTCGCAAAATTTGGTGTCAATCCGAGTAGTATAGGTAGGTTCGGCGCATTGTTAGCAAATTCTAGAACTTGAAGTTCTTAAACTTGATCCAATAGGTTTTGGGGTGTGATTTTCAGATTTAGCATTGTTACGGACGTTCCGAAGGCTCGAGCGAGTCCGTGTTATGATTTAGGACTTGTTGGTATAATTGGACGGGGTCTCGGGTGGGCGCAGATGCCGTTCGGGCATCGAGCAAGGCAAAAACCAGCAACAAATGACTGCTGGTGCACCAGATCTGGTGCAACCGCACCTGCGGAGGCCTAGCCGCAGGTGCGAGACCGCTTCTGCAGCCCCAGCCTCGCAGGTGTGACCCCCAGGTGAGGTTGCCTATTTTCACAGGTGCGGGTTCCTTTTCGCAGAAGCGGAGCCGCAGGTGCGGTCTCTGCTCCGTAGGTGCGATTCCAGGCCCCCATTCCCCTCCGCAGGTGCGAGATTTTTCTCGAATCCGCGAGACCGCAGGTGCGGTCCTCGAGCCGCAGGTGCGAAAAATCTGTAGGTAGTGAGGTTGTTTTAAAATACGGGAATTCACCATTTTTTTTATCATTTCAGTTCATCCTTGGGGCGATTTTAGAGCATGCAAAAGAGATAAACGACCTAGCTACAGTAAGGTAAGTAATTCCTACCCTAAACTTAGTTCAATACTTGAATTCTTAGGTAGATTAACACCTTAATTAGTAGAAATCATGGGTTAGAGTAAAAATCTAGGTTTTTATGAAAATAGGAGAATTACCAAAGAATTAGTTATGAAATCATATGAAAACTATATAATGTTGATCCTTAGGCTATGGGTGAGTGTTTCCTCCGAATATTTCCGGAATCCGAGCATGTGGGCCCGGGGGTGTATTTTGGGATTTTTCAATTTGGGTTGAAATAATCATTTAAATAGAAGAATTTAATACTTTTGAGTATAGATTGATTTATTTATGCGATATTTGATTCGTTTCGAGTCCTTGGGAGACGAATTTAGAGTTTCGGGCGCGTTCTTGATCCAGAAGGTAGACTTGACACGAGGTGAGTCTCCTTTCTAACCTCGTAAGAGGGAATTGTCCCCATAGGTGAATGTAAATGATTGCATGTATTTATTTGTGGGGGCTACGTACGCACGAAGTGACGAGAGTCCGTGCGTAGCTACTATTATGTATGTTGGGTAGGTTTAGGATTCACAAGCATGCTTTATGTGTCGTATCCATAATCTTAGATGTTAATTTAGACTGCCTAATATCCTTGAACTATTAAGTGAATATCTAGGAGGTTACGTTTTGAAATATTTATTATTGAATCCTCTTCCTGTTAGTATATCTTCTACTAAATTCCTAATATCCTGTTAATTATGTATATGTATACGGGTACCCGCGTCGCACGTATGATTCGCAAGCGGGGTAGCCCTACTATTATGTCAACCGCGTCGCATGTTCTATTCGCGAGCGGTGTAATAGATGCATCTATGGTTCGAGTCATTCGACCCTTTGGCAGTGTACATTTATTTACATGTCGTATCGACCGTACATTCATGGAACATCATGTTTTATAAATTGTTTGGGTGTTATGTGAATATGTGTCTGTTGAATATCATGAAAAAGGAAAAGTAGGTAATTTAAATGCTAGAGAACTTGACATGTAAAGGTAGTTGTAAATGTAATTTGATGTTCATGTCTTCATTATTATTCATGATTGTTACTCCTACTTAGCCTTACAATTAAACTATATTATCTTGACCCTAGTAAGTGTCACGTCGACTTCTCGTCACTACTTATTCGAGATTAGACGGGATACTCACTGGGTACATATTTTTTATGTACTCATGCTACGCTTCTGTACTTAATTGTACAGGTCCTCAGGTAGGTGCATATGGGTATCAGTCCGGAGCTCGTCCCTGACTCGTACTTGGTTTGGATTTCTCAATGAGCTGCTTTCCTTGACGTCTTCCAGCAGCACCTTGGAGTTTTCTTTCTTTTTATCATATTTGTCTATATTTTCCTCAGACAGTAGGGCAGACTTGTATTCTTTTGCATTCTCATTCTACTAGATGCATGTAAACTTGTGACACTAGTTCCTGGAACACACGTAGTAGACATTATATTTCTGGGCTGTAAATATAATTATGACTTTTACGGCTATTTCTGTTTAAAATAGTCTAAGTTGTCTGTTTTACCTAATGTCTTAAGTCTGAATTTAGTAAGTGACGGAAATATTTTTGGTAAATTAAATGAAACTCACTAGTAAATTGATGTTGGCTTTCCTGACTCGGTGTTGGGCGCCATCGCGACCTGATTTAGGATTTGGGTCGTGACAACATGGTATCAGAGCTCTGGGTTCGCATAGGTCTCACAAGTCACGGGCAAACCCAATAGAGTCTTGCGGATCGGTACAAAGACGTCTGTATTTATCTTTGGAAGGCTATAGGGTGTTAGGAAATATCTCTTTATTCATCTTCTATCGTGCAGTTGATGGTATACTAAATCTCACTATTCTATTCTCTCACAGATGGTGAGGACGCGCGCAACCGACGTTCCTGACTCGGGAGGGGCAGCTACCCCTGTCATCCGAGGTCGTGGCAGAGGCCGGAGGAGGGCACCGGCCTAAGGTAGGGGACGAGGGCATCCAGAGCTGTACCAGTTGCACCCCTAGCAGATCCAGTGGAGGATCCCATCACTGAGGAGCAGGGCAAGGTGCCCGAAGCAGATACTTCCCCTTTGGACTTTATGACGGCTCTAGGATTTCAGGAGGTCACGGGTCGTATGATGCGGTTCATGGACACCATAACTCAGGCTGGTTTATTTCTAGCGGATCCTGCTACATCTCAGGCGGGAGGGAGAGCACAGACCCCTACTGCCCAGGCTGCGGGACATGCAGCAGCAGTATATCAGACCCCAGGTACACTGCCCGTGGGTGGGGCCCAGCCAGCAGTAGTAGCACCTGAGCCCAAACCAGTTGCGGACGGCGGTCCGCAGAAGCTATTGGATAGATGGACCAGATTGCACCCTCCTGTCTTCGGAGGTGAGCGTCATGAGGACGCACAGGACTTTATTGATAGGTGCAGGGAGATACTGCACAACATGAGGATACTGGAGTCCCACGGAGTTGATTTCACTACCTTCCAGTTAGAGGGTAGGGCCCGCAGATGGTGGCAATCCTATATACTTGGCAGGCCGGCAGATTCTCCTCCCTTCACTTGGGAGAAGTTCACTCAGTTGTTCCTGGACAGATATATTCCACCCTCTGAGAGGAAGAGTTGCGGTATCAGTTTGAGCAGCTGGAGTAGGGACAGATGTCACTGACTGACTCTGAGGCTAGGTTTTCTGAGATGTCTCGTCATGCCCTCGTGATACTTCCTACTGATGCTGAGAGAGTACGGAGATTTGTAGCTGGGTTGCACTCAGGTATTAGGGACAACATGGCCCGAGAGGTGCATATGAGTACTTCTTACTAGCTTGTGGTCAAGATTGCTCGCCGAATTGAGGGCTAAAGATCGAGCGGCAGAGAGCAGGGTCAGCAGGATAAGAGAGCTAGATTTTCTGGAGATTTTAGAGGTGCTCCAGTCAGGGGCAGAGGTTAGTTCGGTAGGGTACAGCCCAGTAGGCCTCCATATTCAGCACCCCCACCACATCCACGAGGTGTCCCAGCGAGGCCTTACTTCAGCGCCAAACCGGAGAGTTCATACCGCCCACCAGCTATTCAGGGTTCCTCCAGCGGATATTCTGGTCATCAGGGGTCTTCCAACCTTAATTTTAGTGCTATGCCAGAGAGTCCTCACCGTCCTCCAGCCATTCAGGGTCCTTCAAGGCAGCAGGCCATGGTGCCGAGAGGTTGTCATGAGTGCGAGGATCTAGGCCATATTAAGAGGACTTGTCCCAGGCTTCAGGGCAAGGCAGTGCATCAGGGTTACCGGCCTATGAGTTCAGCACCAATGGTCCGGCCACCGAGAGGTGGAGGACAGGCTGGCAGGGGTCGTCCCAGAGGTGGAGGCCAGGCAGGGGGAGCCCAGTCAGCTCCTGTTTATTCCGGTGGAGGTCAGTCATCTGGCACTCCAGCCAGATTCTATGCTATTTTGTCCAGATCAGATGCAGCGATCACAGGTATTATTTCAGCATGCGGTAGAGATGCCTCGGTATTATTTGATCCAGGGTCCACTTATTCATATGTATCAGCTTTGTTTGCTCACTCCCTGGATATTCCTCGCGAGTCCTTGGGTATTCTTGTTTATGTGTCCACTCTTGTGGGTGATTCTATGGTTGTGGACCAGATTTATTGGTCCTGTGTAGTTATATTTTGTGGATTCGAGACCAGAGCGTTCTGTTGCTTGATATGGTTGATTTTGAGGTCATCCTGGGCATGGATTGGCTATCTCCTTATCATGTTGTCCTAGATTGCCATTCCAAGACTGTTACTCTAGCCATGCCCGAGCTACCGAGACTGGAGTAGAGGGGTTCCTCAGTTAGTGCAGCTAGTCGGGTTATTTCTTTCCTGAAGGCTCGACATATGGTCGAGAAGGGCTGTTTGGCTTATCTTGCTTATGTGCGGGACACCACCGCTGAGTCTCCGACGATTAATTTAGTGCCATTAGTTTGAGAGTTTGTGGATGTATTCCCTTCAGACCTTCCAGGCATGCCACCGGATCGTGACATTGATTTCTGCTTTGACTTAGCTCTAGGCACCCAACCTATATCTATTCCCCCATACCGTATGGCTCCGAAGGAATTGAAAGAACAACTTGAGGAGTTGTTAACTAAGGGGTTTATTAGACCGAGCGTATCGCCTTTCCACTGGTTCTTGAAAGCTATCAATCCCCCTTTCTTGCTTGTTTAGTAAAGTCTCGCTTTTTGATAGGTCTTTCTCAGAACATAGAGTGTGAATCAAACCCATGTTTGGCCTTGGGGCGCTCCAGTGCTATTTGTGAAGAAGAAGGATGGGACTATGCAGATGGGTATTGATTACCGCCAGTTGAACAAGGTCACCATCAAGAACAAGTACTCGTTGCCATGTATCGATGATTTGTTTGACCAGTTGCAGGGTGCGCGGGTGTTTTCTAAGATTGACTTGAGATCGGGGTACCATCAGCTGAAGATTCGGGACTCGATGTTCTGAAGACTGCCTTTTGTACGAGATATGGTCATTATGAGTTCCTGGTGATGTCCTTTGGCTTGACTAATTCCCCAGAAGCATTTATGGACTTGATGAACAGGGTGTTCAGGCCATATATTGATTCTTGTGTCATTGTCTTTATTGATCACATTCTTATTTACTAACGTAGTCTAGGGGAGCACAAGCAGCATTTGAGAGTTGTGATCCAGACTTTGCGAGAACAGAAGTTGTATGTTAAGTTCTCCTAGTGTGAGTTTTGGTTGGATTCTGTGGCATTCTTGGGACATGTGGTATTTGGAGAGGGAATCAAGGTTGATCCCAAGAAGATTGAAGCAGTTCAGAGTTGGCCACACCCTACTTCAGCTACAGAGATCAGGAGCTTCTTGGGTCTAGTAGGTTAATGTCGCTGATTTATAGAGGGTTTTTCATCCATTTCATCTCTCTAACTAGATTGACCCAGAAGAATGCCCCATTCCGATGGTCTAGCAAGGGTGAGGCGAGCTTTCAGAAGCTCAAGACAGCATTGACCTCAGCACCAGTTCTTGTATTGCCTTCTGATTCTGGGATGTATACAGTTTATTGCGACGCTTCGCGCATTGGTTTGGGATGTGTGTTGATGCAGGAAGAGCGAGTTATTGCATATGATTCACGTCAACTGAAGGTTTATGAGAAAAATTATCTTGTGCACGATTTGGAGTTGGCGGCGATCGTTCATGCTCTTAAGATTTGGAGGCACTATATGTGTGGGGTGTCCTGTGAGGTTTATACAGACCACCGCAGCTTGCAGCACTTGTTCAAGTAGAGGGACCTTAATTTGAGGCAGCGCGGGTGGCTTGAGTTGCTGAAGGATTATGACATCACCATTCTTTACCATCTGGGCAAGGCAAATGTGGTAGCAGATGCCTTGAGCGGGAAGGCAGGGAGTATGGGTATCTTGGCATATATTTCAGCGGAGGAGAGACCTCTAGCTTTGGAAATTCAGTCCTTGGATAATCGCTTGGTGAGGTTGGACCTTTCAGAGCCCGGCCGAGTTCTTGCATGTGTGGTTTCTCAGTCATCATTATTAGGGGAGATCAGGGCTCGGCAGTTTGATGATCAGCACTTGGTGGCTCTCCAGGAGACAGTAGTGCAGGGTGGTGCCAAGGAGGTTTCTATCGGCGAGGATGGTGTTCTGAGGCTTCAGGGTCTCTTATGTGTCCCTAATGTTGATGGCCTGAGGGAGAGGATTCTAGAGAAGGCTCACAGTTCACGGTATTCTATTCATCCTGGTGCTACGAAGATGTATCGTGACTTGAAGTAGCATTTCTGGTGGAGGCGAATGAAGAAAGACATAGTGGAGTATGTGGCTAGATGTTTAAATTGCAAGCATGTTAAGTATGAGCACCAGAGGCCAGGAGGCCTACTTCAGCAGATGCTTATACCTGAGTGGAAACGGGAGCGCATCATTATGGACTTCATAGTTGGGGTGCCTCGGACTTTACGAAAAGTTGATGCAGTTTGGGTCATTGTGGACAGGTTGACCAAGTCAGCACATTTCATTCCAGTACCTACTACTTATACTTCAGAGAGGTTGGCTCAGATCTACATTCGGGATATAATTCGGTTGCACGATGTCCCTGTGTTATATCAGATCAAGGTCCTCAGTTCACCTTGCACTTCTGGAGAGCATTGCATAGTGAGTTAGGAACTCGGGTAGAGCTCAGCACAGCATTTCACCCTTAGACTGATGGGCAGTCGGAGCAGATAGTTTAGATATTGGAGGACATTCTCAGGGCATGCGTGATTGACTTTGGAGGTCAGTGGGACCAGTTCTTGCCTTTAGCCGAGTTTGCTTATAATAATAGTTATCAGTCCAGCATTGAGATGGATCCATTTTAGGCCTTGTATGGTCGGCGATGTCGTTATCCTATCAGGTGGTTTGAGCCTGGCGAGGCTAAGTTATATTGCACCAACCTGGTGAAGGATGCTTTGGAGAAAATGAAGCTGATTCAGGAAAGGCTTCGCACAACACAGTCCAGACAGAAGAGTTACGTGGATTAGAAGGCGCGTGATGTATCATTTATGGAGGGAGAGAAGGTTCTGTTGAAAGTCTCCCAATGAACGGTATTATGAGGTTTGGGAAGAAGGGAAAGTTGAGCCCACGGTTTTATAGGTCCATTCGAGGTGTTGAGGCGAGTCGGAGAGGTTGCTTATGAGCTTGCTTTACCTCCGAGTTTATTAGGAGTTCATCCGGTCTTCCATGTGTCCATGCTCCGGAGATACCATGCCGTCATCTCTCACGTGATAGATTTCAGAACCATTCAATTTGATGAGAAGTTGGGCTACGAGGAGGAGCCATTTGCTATTATTGACAGGCAGGATCGCCAGTTGAGGTCCAAGAGGGTTTTCGCTGTAAAGGTCCAGTGGAGGGGCCAACCAGTCGAGGAGGTGACTTGGGAGTCCGAGGAGGAAATGCGGAGCAGATATCCACACCTATTCAGCACTCCAGGTATGATTCTATACCCGTTCAAGGGCGAACGTTTGTTTAAAAGGTAGAGAATGTAATGACCCGACCGGTTGTTTTGCGTTCTAGGACCCCGTGCCCCTAAATGAGACTTTCCGTAGTTTCTTTTACTGATTTATGACTTGTGAGGATGGGTGGTTCGGTATTTGGAAGAGTTTGGAGTGGTATAGGAACACTTGGTTCCTTAAGGCCAAGTTTGACTTCGGTCGACATTTTTGGTAAACGACCTCAGAATCGAGATTTGAAGATTCTGGTAGGTTCGTGTGATGATTTCGGACTTGGGCGTATGTTCGGAGCGGGTTTTGGATGACTCGGGAGCGTTTCAGCGCCAAATAGTGAAATCAGAGTTTCCTTAAGTTCAAATTGAGGTTTGGAATGTGTTTTTGTGTTATTGATATCCAAACGGAATTCCGAGACCGGGAATAGTTCCATTATGTCATTTATGACTTGCTCGCAAAATTTGGTGTCATTCCAAGTAGTATAGGTAGGTTCGGCGCATTGGTAGCAAATTCTAGAACTTGAAGTTCTTAAACTTGATCCAATAGGTTTTGGGGTGTGACTTTTAGATTTAGTGCTGTTTCGGATGTTCTGAAGGCTCGAACGAGTCCGTGTTATGATTTAGGAATTGTTGGTATAATTGGACGGGGTCTCGGGTGGGCTTAGATTCCGTTCGGGCATCGAGCGAGGCAAAAACCAGCAACATATGACTGCTGGTGAACCAGATCTGGTGCAACCGCACCTGCGGAGGCCTAGCCGCAGGTGCGAGACCGCTTCTGCGGTCCCAACCTCGCAGGTGCGACCCTCAGGTGAGGTTGCCTATTTCCGTAGGTGCGGATTCCTTTTCGCAGAACCAGAGCCACAGGTGCGGTCTCTGCTCCGCAGGTGCGATGTACTATATAATGTTGATCCTTAGGCTATAGGTGAGTGTTTCCTCCGAATATTTCCGGAATCCGAGCATGTGGGCCTGGGGGTGTATTTTGGGATTTTTCAATTTGGGTTGAAATAATCATTTAAATAGAGGAATTTCATACTTTTGAGTATATATTGATTTATTTATGCGATATTTGATTAGTTTCGAGTCCTTGGGAGACGAATTTGGAGTTTCGGGCGCATTCTTGATCCGGAAGGTAGACTTGATACGAGGTGAGTCTCCTTTCTAACCTCGTAAGAGAGAATTGTATAAATGATTTCATGTCTTTATTTGCGGAGGCTACGTACGCACAAAGTGACTAGAGTTCGTGCGTAGCTACTATTATGTATGTCGGGTAGTTTTAGGATTCACAAACATGCTTTATGTGTCGTATCAATAATCTTAGATGTTAATTTAGACTGCCTAATATCCTTGAACTATTAAGTGAATATCTAGGAGGTTACGTTCTGAAATTATTATTATTGAATCCTCTTCCTATAAGTATATCTTCTACTGAATTTCTGATATCCTGCTAATTATGTGTATGTATACGGGTACCCACGTCGCACGTATGATTCGCGAGCGGGGTAGCCCTACTATTATGTCAACTGTGTCGCATGTTCAATTCGTGAGCGGTGTAATAGATGCATCTATGGTTCGAACAATTCGACCCTTCGGCAGTGCACATTTATTTTCGTGTCGTATCGGCCGTACGTTCACGGCATATCATGTGTTTGTAAATTGTTTGGGTGTTATGTGAATGTGTGTCTGTTGAATATCATGAAAAAGGAAAACTAGGTAATTTAAATGCTAGAGAACTTGACACGTAAAGGTAGTTGTAAATGTTATTTGATGCTCCTGTCTTCATTATTATTCATGACTGGTACTCCTGCTTAGCCTTACAATTAAACTATATTATCTTGACCCTAGTAAGTATCACGTCGACTTCTCGTCACTACTTCTTCGAGATTAGATGGGATACTCACTAGGTACATATTGTTTATGTACTCATGCTACGCTTCCGTACTTAATTGTACAGGTCCTGAGGCAGGTGCATCTGGGTATCAGTCCGGAGCTCGTCCCTGACTCGTACTTGGTTTGGACTTCTCGGTGAGCTGCTTTCCTTGACGTATTCCAGCAGCACCTTGGAGTTTTCTTTCTTTTTATCATATCTATCTATATTTTCCTCAGACAGTAGGGCAGACTTATATTCTTTTGGATTCTCATTCTACTAGATGCATGTAAACTTGTGACACTAGTTCCTGGCACACACGTAGTAGACATTATATTTCTGGGCTCTAAATAAAATTATGAATTTTATGGCTATTTCTGTTTAAAATTGTCTAAGTTGTTTGTTTTACTTAATGATTTAAGTCTGAATTTAGTAAGTGACGGAAATATTTTTGGTAAATTAAATGAAACTCACTAGTAAATTGATGTTGGCTTGTCTGACTCGGTGTTGGGCGCCATCGCGACTTGATTTAGAATTTGGGTCGTGACAATATACATTCCAAATAATATCAAAGCGGTAAAAATTGGCATTTAGCACATTAGGTCCAAAAATGCAAAAATTAGATAATAATGAAAGCCAAATATAATAGTTATTCTAAGCTCAAATTCTAAACCCTGAACCGGAGATTCTGGGTTCTTTTCCTCAGCAGAGTCGCCAGAGCTGTCACACTTACTTTTTCGTCTGGTATGGGTGGATTAGGGAGTTTTTCCAATTAAAGTAACATTATTCGATTTTGAGATTTATTTATTGCTTTTTAGAGTCGCCACCCGGATTTTTACGGTGTTCCGAGATACCATTTATTTATGGAATTCCCAAACCGAGGAATTTTTAGATTCTGTTTAAAATTGTCTGCGAACCAGAAATTTGGGTAAGGAATTCTGTTAACCCGAGAGAAGGTGTTAGGCACTCCCGGATTCCGTGGTTCTAGCACGGTCGCTTAACTATTGATATTTGGCCTAATTATCTGATTATTTACATATTTTAAACCTATTGTGCATTTTAGCCTTTTTACTTTTTAGCCGCTTTTAATATGGATTATTCTGAAATAAGTCACAATGGGTGCACTTGTCATTTTGGACATATTGTAAACGCACCACATGAAATGCACCCGCAATTTACAAAATATTAATCTTATTATAGTTCGAAGTTGTGATCGGGTAGCATGAGTTGCAAACCCGAGTGTAGATTACGTAATCACGACTATAATCATGATGGTTTAATCGCTTATTTGAAGCAAAAACTGTCATTTATTCATTTTTCTAAGTTTTGTAGTATTAGTCTAAAAGAGAAGTTTTCGGACTATAGGGTACGTATCTGTTCAAAGTCGTCTAAAACTAAGTTAGCTAGTCTAAGGATAAGTGTTTGGGCAAAAGAAACAAATTATTCAAGATGAAAGCACAATTTCAATTGTACACATTTCCAAATTGAAATTTTGAATTAAAAAAATTAACCAATTTAAACATTTTTTGTTTCTTGTATTTTTATCAGGATGTGCTAAAAATAAGACAATACAAGTTTGGATTTTAAGAACTGGGCCTGCTATTTGGGCCAAGCAGTGTATATCATAAGTCTGGCCTAGTTCACATATTGGACCAGGGGCGTTTCATCATTTTTAAAAAGGAGGGGAAAACATACTGTTTAGCTCCAAACATATTGTTACTACAAGGTCACGACAAATATTTTCTAAACTTAATGAGAAATATGTTTTGGATAGTAAATTTAGTTACACAATATGAAAAATTAATGATATTTGAAATGTTGGGTGAAAATACGAACCAGTTTTTAAACTAGATTAAGCTGATTTTAAAATTAAAGTATAATGCCAAGGCTTTGGGCTTTATATCCCCAAGCCAAAATGGTGTATAGTTCAAGCCCCATTTATGCTTATTGGGCCCCCTCACAGGTCTGGTCCAATTCGATACAACTTTTATTTATAGCTTTGAAGAATTGAAATTCCAAATCAGTAAAAAAAAAAAAAAAAGCAAAGCTGAATATCAATTTTAATAAAGTCCAGTCCACACTTTACAATTGAAATCTGAAGTTTAAACAAACTGATGTAGTTTTTATAATTAATAAACTTTAATTACATCTTTAAAAAAAGCAAGCTAATCCTAGACCAAATGAAAGTCCATTCTGACTGCCTTTAACTAAACATCCCTTTTTGTTTAACTTAGGATAAGCACCAGCAAAAAATTTCAAACATAGAAGTTTACGCATTGTTATGGAGGTGTATCTGATCATTAGAGGATCAGATTCACTTACCCTTCAGGCTGTTTTGAAGCTGAACTTTGCAGCCTTGATTAGAACTCATACAAGCATATTCAAGTATAGATATGGAAGATACTAAACATAGCTAGCAAATGATTCAGATTTTTCGCTAAAACTAACAAACATTTAAAGTCATACCAACAAATAGTCCATCAGGTCAAAATAATTCTGAAATTGGCAGGAAAATTCAAGTAACAACAGGACAGACTTCAACATCAGCAAAACACAAATTTTTTTAGCTCAGAATCAATTTTTATTTAATGTAGACATTGTTACATACCTGGAAATTGAAAAATAACATCAAAGAGTGACCAAATAAAGGTCAAAAAACTAAGTTATTTGCAGCTTAATACAGCAGCAAATCACAGTAACAGATCAACCAGAATACCCCAGAACAAAGCTTGACCAAACCAGGACTTCCGAATAGAAATCAACAGGAAAACCAAATTTTTTAAAAATGTTTTTGCACTCATGATTTCAATACTTTTCTAGTGCTTTCTATTTTTCTTAGGAGTAATGAAACAGTATTCCAGAACAGTATTTTCAGTGTGAAATTTCTGCAGAATTTCTCTCTCAAAATCCGTGTGAATATTGTGGCAAAAATGTGTGTTAAGTGTGTATTCAGGTCTCTAAAGAATGTAGGTGTAGAGGTGTCTATTTTCAGAATACCCTAGTCTATTTATAGGGAGTTTAGGGGTAGCATATTCTAGGGAGTATACCTTATCTACTAAGCTAAAATAGTACAGGTACAACTGTTCATTCGTATCCTGTAGGACAGTTGTACCCCCTTCTAGAATGTTCCTTCAATTACAACCTTTATCCCCCTTTAAAATTTTCTGTTTTACCCTAAAAATCTGATCTTATGATTTCTGATTTTGTTTTTTTTTTATATTTTTCTAATTCTAGAAGTTTCTTGGGTTGTTACACCCAAGATTCTTCGATGGAAGTTCCTAAAATGCCCCGTTAGTGCCCTTAAAATTACCCTTTTAGTATTTAAGGTTAAGGGTTAGGTTATTTATCAAGTGTTAACTAATTTCATCCTAATTGATTGATTAGACTAATAGTTAAACCTTAATGAAGCTAAATTTAGACTAACCTTTAATCATAAGTGAGCTACTTTCAGAATTTAGGTTAGATTAATTGAAGTAAACTTGTTAACTTAGTGGTAGGAAATTTAATCTTCTTTAGTAGTGAGGTTAGATAATTCTAAAATAATTAATTGACTCTCAATTTGTTTTAGGTCTTAGATTAATTAATGATTAGGTCATTTAGACTTAGTTAATTGTCTTACACTATGACTTATTTTAGTTTCAAACCTAATCTTAACTAGTCAAGTGTGATTAACTCTCTATTACTTAATCAAATCAGAACTCTAATTAATTCACTCATAACTACTTAATCAATTAACTTGGGTGAATGACTAACACTAGATTGACCTATACTAAAATCAATAGTTAATTAGAGCATTTTGTATGTGAACCTCTGGCTCATTAGTTGAGGTTGAGTTAATGAAGTTGATGTCATTCTAATTTACTGTTTCACATATACTTAAACATGCGGGTTTTTGTGTTAGACCGTAACCAATTGACTCATAAATTCTTCTTAAGCAAAGAAGAAAAGAATAAGAAAAAAACTAAAAGGAAATCTGGAAAACCTATTATTAATGGGGTCGTGAACCTTAAATCAAAATTTACTTTTTACCTAAACAAGGACAAAACGTGAAACTCTAGTTGATTAGTAATTAACCTAGCTATTTACACAATTAGACATGCATGGAGACAATTAGGTTTTAATCGAAATAATTAAAAGAGAACAGAAAAATCAGTGATTAACGATGAAGCAAAGTTACAGTTAATCATGCAACAATCAATCATCGAGCCTTATAATAACAGTGTTTACTAAGCAAAGGCAGTTATGAACCCTAATTAGTAAAATAAAAATTGAACTTAAACGACGATTATTCACAAAGTCTCATATTTAATTAAACATGCACGGAAGTGATTAAATTTAGGCTTGAACTAAAAAGAAAAAGTAATACAATAATATGTAAAGAAATCTAAATTGGACCAAACAAGCGATTTAGTTTAAAAATAAATTAAAGGAATAGACGGGAAACGGGGGGTACCAACTAGTGGGTATCGTTTAGCCGGAAATATTGAGCCGCCGGACTTTGGACGGATTCCGGTAAGTTCAAAAATTACTCAAGCTTGCATGAATCGATGGCTCTTGTCAAGAGCCATCGACTCATGTGAGCCTGAGCCACAGGTCTTCTTGAAATCCTCTGATGCAAGTTTTTTTTATAGGTTTTTTCAGATCTCAAATCTGAAATTGGTGAACACCGAGTGGTGTTTCGGGAAAACCAGTAGTAGGACGGAGTTGAGGGGAGGAAGAAGGTCGTCTGGTGAAATTTTGGTATAATTTAGTTGAGCTCCGCCGCAGGTGGGCGATTTCCAGTCGACGGAGCTAGGCGGAGACCGGTGGGGGTTAGAGAGAGATGGGGAGACGGGGGGTTAGGTGTTTGGTGAATGAGGGGTAGGGGGCGTTTGGACATATATATACTTGTTAGGGAATCAGTTCCGGACCGTTGGATCAAAGTGATTCAACGGCTGAGATGAAAAGGGGTCTAAACGGGGTCGTTTTGGGGGTAACGGGGCTTGGACGGGTCATGGGGAAACTTGGGCTGGGCAGATGAGTGTTAGGGAAGATGGTTGGGCTTGAGTAATTTTGGCCCAGCTGATTTTCAGTCTCTTAAAACACTTAGGCTAGTTAATAAACCAACTAAATCAATTAAACTTCTAAAATTAGTTTTAACCTAGTTTCATCTAATTATAATTTAACTAATGGATTAATTAAAAGTGAAACCATTAAGAACAATTTTTTTTTGTAATTTTCTTAATAAAAATGATTAGATTATGTTTTAAAATATTTTTGTTATTATCGTTTAATAAATTTTAAAAGATAAATTATGATCATGCAATGCAAATAATTCACAAATACACACTGAAATTCAACAAAAAATTTATAAAACTACTTTATTTATTGAATTTTGTAGGAGTATATGGTAGGTTAAAAATTACATGCTCACACTGAGGAGAATGAATTACTATTTAGAGTTTGTCTATAGAGCTAATTCTGCAAATGCGCCAGAACTGAAGATCTTAGAGTTTTTGTCTACTGTGGATTATGTTATGCATAAGCTCTCGCTATGCAAAGGACTCGGGGAAAGACATGACCATATAGTAGGGATGGGCATATATCGGGTATAACCGATAGCCCGAACTGAAAAAAGCTTATTAGCGTAAGTTTGTATTCCAAAATTACTTCTTTATTAAGAACAAATTTCATTCCTTTCTTTTGAGTTTTACAGTAGAGTTCGATAATAAAAATATAGGATTTTTTATTGTTTTCTATTCTTTATTTTGTGCTCATGTTTTAGTACTATGTTTGTACTTGTTAATTTTAAGGTGAAATTTCTACTACTTTGTATTGTTATTAATGTATTTGGACAATTGTTGTTGAAGAATTAACATTATTTCAGTTGTGTTTGGACAACTGTTGAATTACTAGTACTCTTGTTGCTCTTGCTACAACTAGAATCTGGAAAATGACATTGATCTTGATTGTGGTTTGACAGGAAACCAAAAAATATTAATTTATGTTCCTGTTAACTAATATTTCCAGTGAATTGGAGATGGAATGTTTGTGGAGTTGTAGTACCAATTTTTAAGATTGCACAGGTCATAAGTTTGTCAAAATGAAACATGCTTCAAATATTAGTTGTGGCTAGAACACATAATTGGGTAGTATACTATGTGTGAATTCTTCTCTTTTTGCTTAATTTGAGTGCATTGCCTTCTCTTTTTTGCTTAACTCTAGATTGAGTTATCTTATCGGGTAAACCGATAATCGAACCGATAATGATCGATAATTGATTAACCGATAACTAATATCTTGTCGGTTTGGTTATCGGTTTATCATATTTGTAAGCCGATAACCGATATGCTAAAGCGATAATATTCATAACCGGACCGAACCAACCGATGTCCACCCCTACCATATAAGATCTTGTGTATACAACATTACCTTGAATTTTTGCAAGGGATTGTTTTTGCGACTTAAATACATGACCTTCTGGTCACACGAACGCAACCTTTATCATTGCATCAAAGCTTCACTTCACAGTGCGTATATATTACCGGAAAAAAGAAAAGGTTATTATACACGATGAAACATCTTTTATTTTATTTGAAGAAACAGTCATATTAAACAGCCACCGGTCATAAGCACACTAAACTGGAAAAGTAGTGCTGTAGACCCAAGCAAATTGAAATTTACAAAGATTAAGCGCATGATCCATTTATTCTTGCCATCATCACCTAATAACCTCCTTGTATGTAGGCATCTAAATGGTTCAGCTCATCCCAATGCTCACTTACAATAGCACTGGCCAACATCTCCGATGGATACCATACCTTTTTCTTTTTTTGGTCAAATTGAGAATTTTATTTAACCAAAATTGCATATTTACATCTCTAGCTCTATTTGGACTCGAGAGCTAGTTAACTCTATCTCTATCTAGCTAAGAATGTTAACTATTACAATCATAAGTTAGGATAACTATTCAAACTATCTAAAATCTTCTTCCATTTGGTATAACTCTGTCCTCTAATATGCAATTGGAGGCTGATTTCTATGAGTCTTTGCTGACTTCTCTTCTCTTCATTTTGAAATCTTCTTGCATTTCTTTCACTCCAAACATGATACACTGTTGCAGCAAATAACCATGCCATAATCTGACCTTTACCTCTGTTTCCTCTGCATCTTTCCGACATCCAGTATATTTCCTCATTCCATGTCTTAATAGCTCTGTCTTCATTCATCCATTTCAGCAGGCAACTAACTCCAGATATCTCTTGCATATTTGCATTCAAAGAACAGGTGCTCCAGTGATTCTGTACTTCCCTTAGGACATAGAACACATTCTTGTGGAACATTTATACCCCATTTTGCTAGTCTATCCACTGTTGCAAGCCTTTGCCTTATAGCTAACCACAGTATAAACTGGTGTCTAGGAATCTGTCTTGCCTCCATGGTAAGGCTTCTCCATTGCACTTTTTGAAATTGTGGTTGAAAGGATAGGTAAGCTGCCTTGATGCTGAACTTGTGTCCTTTGCTGCATTTTCCCAGCTCTACCTTATAGTTATTGTTGAACCACTTCCTTGCATAAAAAAATTTCCTCACAAGCCAGCTAGCTTGTGCAAGTGTCTTCATGGTTTCTATCTCCTTGTTCTTTATGTAATAGCCATGTATCCATTGCACCCATAAAGACTCCTTCCTTGTGGATACTGCCCATAATAGTTTACATATGGCTGCTCTATTCCATACCTATCAGACCATTTTGATCAACTGGAATGTGCCTGGTGCTTTATCTGGCAAGTGACATGTTGTGTCAGTAAAATAGAAAGAATTGAAATAAAGCTGAACTCAAATGATTCTAGAGACGGGGTTAATTTTATGACAAAACAGGATCACATTGAAAAATTAAACATGGAAGAAATTAGACATATTTTACTCCTATCTTATAGTGTCCACAAGATTCAATATTTTCGTAGACAGCGAAATATCTTAAACAACAACTAGACAAAGCTACACACGCGCACACGATCATAGAACCATTTCAAAATTCAAAACTAGTTCGGAAAAGCAAAGTGGTAGCATCACCAATTCCAAAAGCCAGTCTGGAAGAAGCTGATATATAACAGAAATGGTTCGATACCTCTTTCTCTAATAATTCCAGCGGTTAATTTATTTTTCCTAAGGTTTCACAACAACCAAAGCTCCAACATTTTTTTGTGTTATCTGCATCGAAGCAACCAATCAGTTATCTAAAAACTCCTTTCAGAAGCAATATAACATAAGCGTGCATATAAATTCATAAATGTAAATTTACCATAGGCGTAACATCAATTGTGAGATGCAAAGTCATTTTAGACAAAGCATGAAGATACTAGCAGATTGCACAGCATCTTACACAGTATCATATGCAGCGAACCAGACAAGAACCATCAGCTAACAGATTTCTAAGTTAGTTGACAGTGATGATACAGATTACAATCCTTTCGAATCCCAACGACAGTTAGTCAAAGGACCTATGAACTTTCTTTTTTGATGAAAAGGTAAGAATATTACTAATAACTGCCAAGTAGGTACCAAAAAAGGAGTATAACAGAGGATGATGATACTTCTATAAATTGGAGTACCAAAAAACCTAACTATGAGTCAATGTCAGATACAAGAATCTTCCTACAACATAGGTGCAGGTATTTAAAGCATCTAAATTTAACCTGCTCTATGTTGTTCTCTTGTCATTAAAATATCTATCATTCCTCCCCATCCAAATAGACAAGAAAATGCAGAAATGAATAGCAGTCGAGTAGTGCCTGTTGTCCCTTGATGAAGACTGCTCGTAAGTTTAATGCATCCTGGCATGACCCGTTGGACATTAGAAATGGCAGGAAACATTCGATCTGTCTAGTGAAGGTGCAGTGAAGCAGTAGATGATTTACTGATTCATTGGCATTTTTCACACAGAAAGCATCTGCTGGACAAATCTAAACCTCGTTTTTGCAAGTTGTCATGAGTTAAACAAGCTCCGTGGGTAGTGATCCAAGTGAAACAGCAACCTGATCATTGAGAGAGATAGCCTCCAATTTCAGAAGCAATTCATTAAAATCTTCAAATTCTTTGGCAATTTAAGGTTCTATGGAAGCGTCAATTCCCAATAAGCATCCCATATTTTTTGATCATATATAAACTTCAAAATTTTGAATATGATGTTGACCGTATATCCATAATATATCCTATCAGGTTAGAACAAGTTTATTTCAATTTCAGGAAAACCAGAAATAGTCATACTATATGGTTCAGGGACAGAAGGATGGCGTTGATCTTGCCAGCTCTGTTGTTCCATTTATGGATGATGTAACTACGACTTCAGAAACTATCAAAAAGATTGTTTCCATAGCAATTTCTAAGTTACATGCAGGTGTTATAGATTCTCAAAAAAAATAGACATGATAATACCAGAAGATAACCAAATAGCACCGAAAATGATATTACTAAACTTACAACGTGTATACACAAGGAAAGTCACCATTATTTTTTTCTTTTATCAGCATAATCACCATTGTTTCTCATATTAAGAGTGCAATAACATTTGATCTACGATAAAGAAGACTGGGAAACAATCGAAGTAATAAAATTGATGTACCTCCTCAATACGCCTGCTTGGAAAGCTCAAGCGATGATCTAATTGCCTTTTTTCAGATTATCTGATTGCATTGGATGCAATTTCTTTTGAGAGATAAAAGGAAATTGATCACAGTGATAGTGTAGCAGAATAAACCAAGGGAAAGAAATATTCACTTCTTATTTTTCAAGTGAAGCTCTGGTATCATGTCAAGGACAGACGGATTCTCCCTTATAACATTTACCAAAATCTCAGTTGTTGTTGCATCAAATGAGAACTTCCTTCCAGCCATTTCCTTCATAAAAGTTGCCATTTCGCTAATTCTGTTGCACCTGAGAAATCCTTGCGCAATAACATTGTAAGTGACACTGTTTGGCGAACAACCATCGTCCTCCATTTTTCTTAGCATATCTTTAGCTTCATCTAACAACTCTTCAAGACAAAGTCCATTTATTATTGTAGTGTATGTTCTCACATTCGGAAGCAATCCAATAAAAGAAAGCTTCTCAAAAATAGCATGAGCTTTGTCAAGTTTTCCATTTTTGCACAGTCCATTAATGACAACATTGTAAAATTCAATATTAGACTTTAGTCTCTTTCTTTCCAACTCATTAAAGAGTGACATAGCTTCATCAACAAGTCCATACTTAAAATAACCATTGAGCAAAGTGCCATGAGTGCACAAATCAGGTACGAGCCCCATAGATAGCATTTCATCAAAGAACTTTTTTGCAGAGCCAATCCGTCCAACTTCAACCAGACCTTGCAAGATAGTATTGTAGGTAATAATATCAGGCTTTGATCGCTTTTGAGAAATTTCATGAAAAAATTGCATAGCCTCGGCCAACTTCTTTTTCTTACAATATCCCTTTATTAGTATTCTATAGCTAATAATGTCAGGCTCAATGCACTTATTTATCATTATATCAAAAATTCTCCTCGCTCTATTCATTTGACCACAAAGACAACATCCACCCATTATCACATTGTAGGTGACTATATCAGGCTCTACACCTTTTTCGATCATGTGCCTCATTACTTTCTCAGCATCTTCGACTTTCCCTTCTTTACATAATCCATCGATCACTATGTTGAAGGTGTGCACATCTGGATAAATATTATGATTTACCATCTCAGAGAACAAAATCCTAACCTTTTCCCACTGACCAAACTTACACAAACCATCAATTAATGAATTATATGTGATTATGTCCGGACGGACGCCTTTCTTATTCATCTCGTTCAAAAGGTTGATTGCAGTATCTAAGTTTCTATCTTTGCAAAGAGCATCTATAACAATGTTGTAGATGCATATGTCAGGCTTAATGTTCCCTTGTTCCATTACCCGGAGCAAACTTAAATTTTTCTCAGTATGGCCCCTTTTGCTGAGACCATTCATGACGGTTGCATACATGACTTCGTTAGGCTCACAAATATTCTCTCTCACCAACTTCTTGAACAAGTCAACTGCATATTTGACCTTATTTTCAGCAAAGAATCCCCTGATTAGGGTTGTAAAGGTGACATTATTGAATGGAATGCCATTCTTCAAGTAAATAGCTAAAACCGAAAATGCACAATCAACACGATGCATCAGACAATAATTATTAATCACGATACTCAAGATGAATTCATTAAATGGGATACCCAATTTCTGCAATTCTACAAAAAGAGAAACAACAGCAGAGTAATGCTTCATATTTAGCATAGTCTTAAATAACTTAGAGAAATTGACAATAGAAGGAAGAGGCTTTGTTCTGACCATTTGATTGAAGAGAGTCATAGCATCATCTAAACACTTGACGTTCTCAAATTTATTGATATTTATCCTAAGTTTAGCCTTTGAATAAGCTCTGACTGTAAATGCCGAACCAGAATTGGAAGTAGCAAAGAAAGAGATAAAAGAAATACCATTGGCACAAATTTTCCTCATCTTCTTTACTAAAAATTGCTGGAAATTCTTCAGCGGATGTCAAAATGGTGTGCCCTAATTTTGTTTCGGACCCATTTTTTGTTTGTTAAGTCATAAGTGAGAAAATAATACAAAAGGAAAAAGTGAGCTTACTTGTGTTTTGAAAAATCTATATTTTGGGTAAAGTTTGATTTGAATATGAAAATGTGTTTGTAGATTTCCAAATTTATTTTAGGATTTTTCCAAACTATAGGCAAAATCGATGACCAAATAAGTATTTACCAAATAAAATCCAAGTTTATTTTAACAAATCTACGACCAAACGGGTCCTTATTATGGTCAAGTCAACAAATGCACCATAATTTGAATCTTTTTCATATTGTTTCAGCTCACTATGCCACAATCTTTAAGTTCTAACTTCTACGAATTGAAACTCCATAATATTGTTTTTGCGTTCAAAAATCCAGAATATTATCCTTTGAGTTCAGAAAAGTATTATGAGTTACACAATCCTTTCGATTGAAATTAGGAATCGTTTCAAGATTTTACACTACACGAAATTCTACTTTCTACGGGTGTGTTTGGTATGACAGAAAATATTTTTCAATTCTTGGAAAACAAATAGTAATCTTATTTATTTTCCGATGTTTGATACGCAAGTTAAGGAAAACATTTTTTCAAGAGTATTCATGAATAATTTTGATATAATAAATATGAAGTCATAAACTTTCGAACCCACAAATTTCATAAACTTCTGAACCGCAAAACTTTCGTATTTGCGAAATTTCGAACTCATAAACTTTATAATTTTTAAACCCGTAAACTTCAAAACACATGAACTTTCGAACTCATAACTTTGAAACTTGTAAAATTTTGAACAAGTAAACCGAAAGATTGAAAATAGTAAAACTGAAAATATATTTAAAAAAATATTTTTAACCCGGGGAGGGAGGCAGGGGTGGGGTGGGGGCAGAAAAAAATAACAGAAATCTAAAAATTCTTTGTGCGGGATTGGGGAGGGGTAGGGAGGGGTGCAGGAAAAAAACAGAAAATTTAAAATAAAAAAAGTAAACAAATGCCTTATAGAAAACGCAAGACACTCATGAGATCTATTTCCCTAGAATGTGTCCCTGCATGCTAATTCATTCACATGTAGTTTCTCCATTTCTTTGCACTCATTAAAACTGATGCTTTAATATTTTCATCATTGGCAGGTTGTGCAAAAGATGTTTGCATTGCTTGTGGCTGAACTCCGAAAATTGGGTGCTGCTATTGTGTTTGCCAGCTTCTCAAAAATCATAATTGACACTGGAAAGTCAGATGTATCTGCAGCCAAAGCCTACTGTGAGTGTTATTAAAACAGTACAAAATAGGTCAGTTCTTGAATCTGAAGATTTTTCCTCTGACACATTTAGTTACTTTTGGCTTTCTCCCTTATTCTTGTGTATCTGCAGAGAACTGTTTGAGTGGATTGAACTTGAGCCCTTGCAGTTTTGGCACTCTTTGCTTTTCATGGATCAGGTTAGCTATCGCAGTTTACTTTTCTTTTTCATGTTATTATTATTTTGGCTCTGTTATCTTTTCCTTCATTTCTCCAAGGAACAGATTTATGCATATGAAATCACAATAATATCCTTTTGATGTGTACAAGTCAATGCTGATACATGCTTTAAAAAATTTGGATTACTATTAGAACTGCTCATGTTCTGAATCTCTTGCTGTAACTTAATGGTTGTCAAATTTCCCTTCAGATCAAGAATTTCCCTGACTCCCTGTTTTTGAGTTTTGGTGATGAATTTGATGCCTAGAGATCTCTTACAGTAGTTTTATGCTAACTATTAATGACCTAGCCAGGCTTCTTTATGATGGGAAATGACTTGGTATTTTTTTTTCAACCCAAATGAATGTTATTTATGATTGCCCAAGTGTAATCTGAGTGAAATTGCAATGCACCAGATTAGTAGCTAGAATCCATTTGTAAATAGGATTGGAAAGAGTTGGGTTGCTTGCCTCATGGAGTATTCATTATTCTGAGTAAAGAGGTTGAAAGCTCATGCTCGACAACAGATATTTTCTTTCATTACTCATTTGTTTAGTTTCTCTGTCTTACCATTTTCCTTTTATGATAGTACAATTATGGGGGAATACAAGCTAGACTTAGTGATGGGCCTTTAGAAGTTAACTCAGAACCAAGTGAAGAAAGCGTGTGTGCTGAATCACAAGTCGACATTGTGTCAAGCTGGAACATAGTAGAAAATTTACCAAAGGCAACTCAGGTATTTCCTGCAGCTAGAAATTATTCTGGAATTTTGCTTTCGTTACATGAAGGTGCAACAAGTACAAGTGGACCGACCGTTGTAAAAGTGTCAATTAACTTGGATGCACCATAGTGCAACAATATATAGTTGATCCTCGGGTGTCCTTGATAAGGTGTTCTGCCTTATGAATCTCTGCTGGACTTTCATGCAGGATCACTTCATTTTGATTGTTTCGGAATTTATGTATATTCCATGGAAATTCGCACAAGAACAAGCTACACATCGAGCATCTAGTAGCAATGGTGATTTATGTACACCATCAATCACTGCTGCACTTGCTGAAACATTTGATTTGCAATGGCGGAAGATCTAAAGAAGAAGGTATCTGCTATGACTCATCTGTAGGCATCCTTTATCATTTTCGATTTTGTGATGGTTCTTTTAAGCGTGAGAACTAAACTTTAGAAACTTCTGCCTGCAGATCCGAACTTACTTCACTGACAAACTTCTGAAAATTGTTTGTGACCCTAATCTTCAAATGAAAGTGACGAACAACTCCCAGAAGACTCAGGAGACATCAGATGCAAACTCACAATCTTATAGCCATGTCCAGAAGGGGGATCCAGCTTTAGAGTTCATTAAGCATGTCTGTGCAGTTTTGGCCCTTGACCAGAATGTGCAGCATGAAGTTCTGGTATTAAATGTTTTCGAGCTTTCCTCTTCTTTCTGATGAAAGAAATATGCACAAGTAATACCTATGCATCATTTGCTAAAAAGACAGACCCGTCTCTTGTCTATCCAGCCTCCTTGGGCTTTTAATTAATGTGTTCTGGCTCTTAATGCTTGTTATTTAGGCTTGTAAGCACCTATGCATTGATATGGTGACAACCTGCCAAAATTAGCTGAGTTTTTCTCTTTTAGCAACGATGCAAAACCTCCAAGGCTCCTATGTTTTGGTCTATGTGCTTGCTGCCTTCTTGTCTTTTTCCCCTTCTGTTGCCCCCAAAATGAATTTTTTTGTAAATGCGAAGGACCTCTTCTCATTTACCTATCTTTCATTGGTTATAACTAGTAGAATGTTTTTTGTCTTGCATCATGCAGTCTACTTCTGTCTGCTGGCTTTTTCTAGTTTCTCTTTCACTGGATACAACATCTTTCCTTCCNGTCTTGCATCATGCAGTCTCTACTTCTGTCTGGTGGCTTTTTCTAGTTTCTCTTTCACTGAATACATCATCTTTCCTTCTCAATAAACCAGTGTGTTTTGCTAATGTTTTGATCTCCTATTTTGTTGGCTCCTTAAAACTTGGAGATTCTGATTTGAAAAACTATGATCACTTTGGCGCATCATATCATGCTAGATTATTTAGTGATATCCATTGAAATGTGGAGCGCTAAAATAGATTGTAATGGTGTGTTAATTATGGGGCTAAACCGCTAAAGATAAGTTGGATATTCACTAATATGATTCTTCAGCAAGAACATTTCATTGCAGCATGCCATTGATAAGTTTTTATTACTTTCCTTTGTGCAGATCATGAGGAGAAATCTATTAAAACTTGTTCGTGTGAGGGAATTCGCTCCAGAAGCAGAATTTCATGGTCTCTCTGTGTCGTATACCCTTCCAAATGTCATTTGCAGGTAAATGTAAGGGAAATAGGTGTTACTTTCGTCTGAAATGAGAAAGGATGGCAGTATCTGCCACTACTGGACTTTGTCTACTGTAGAATCTCAGGATTTAGTTGGTTGTCTACTATATTAGCTGGTTTCTTATTTCCTTTATCTGTTACTTTCAGTTACTGCAACGACTGCAGAGACCTTGACCTGTGTCGAGACAGAGCTTTGATTTCTCAGGAGTGGCGTTGTGCTGTGCCCCAATGTGGGCAGCCTTATGATCGTGAAGCAATGGAAAATGCTCTTATTCAAATTGTCCGGCAGAGAGAGAGGTTATACCATCTTCAAGATCTGGTATGCCTAAAATGCCACCAGATTAAAGCTGCGCATTTAGCAGACCACTGTAGTTGTGCCGGGTCATTTAGCTGCAAGGAAGGTGTCTCGGAGTTCCGCAATAAAATGCAAGTTTTCTTCAACATAGCTGTAAATCAAAAGTTTCAGTTACTCCAAGAGTGCACTTCTTGGATTTTGGAATCCAGATAACTACAGCCTACAGGTATTAGATAGTTTCACCTCATTATCAGCGATAAATTGTTTGAGATTTCAACATTTGCTGGCTGTTCTGCATGGTGCAAGGGTGCCTCATGGGGTCCAAAACAAGATGTAATTTTTATTGATAGACATTATGTCGCAGAGTAGTCTAGGGGTCCGTGACATGGGAGCTGATCGGTTTTAGAAATTCAGCTGTCTACATGGGCTTCGGTAATTACTTTTTGGCTGGAATGTCAAGCTGGTATAATGCCCCCAAGGACTGCTAGCACTGGAGAAGTGCCAGTTACCTCTACAGCTGCTCCCTTTTTCGGTGAGGAAAGATGGATAAGTAAACATTGCATCCAATATCCCATACCAGATTCCAGATTTTGCTGGTTTGGTAGAAAATTGATGACTATATACAGAGCATACATATAATTGCTTATTTGGAGGCTCCAATTCGCCATCTTTTACAAGAGTTCCGTATCACGCGCTAGAAATGATGTATTCTGCGTTTAAGTTACTAGAGTTAAGCTGTATATATTCGTATTGCAAGAGTAGTGAAATGTAAATAGTCATCTACTCATCTTTTTTCGAAGCTTGTTGTGAAGCGTACATCACTCACGGGGATCATTTATGTAGTTCTGAGAATAATGATCTGAATCTCAAACTTTGCACTTGACAATGAACCGGCGGTATCTTAGTTTAGCTAGATATGCTTTTGATTAAAGTTGATTACAGAATGAACTACTGAGTAGCGGAAGAATTACTGTAGAAACATAAACCTGTAATTTAAACACTAGTATGTTTCTAATCTCCTTTTTCCCTCTGCCCAAGAGGATGTATGTACTTTTCTGCTTTACTGAACAACTAAACTTGTTATTTAGTGGTAAAAAGGTTTGTTGAATTAGGCTATCTTTCATAGTCTATATATCCCAATTCACTACTAAGACTCAGGAGGGTGAGGTGTACGCAAACCTTACCCCTACTATATGAGAGGTAGAAAGGCTATTTTCGATAGACTCTTTGCTCAAGAAAATCATTTTCAAAACTGGTTTGGGAAAACCACAAGTAAAAACTTATGGTGCAAATACTATCGAAAGGTACTGCCAGCAAAAGTAGTAAAGATAGCCCAAATAAAAGAAACAACAGTAATAAATTCGAAGAATAAGACAATAATAGGATAATAAAAAGCCGTCAAACCTAGGAAACCATAAAACATTTGCTTTTGTTGACGATATTCTTGCCAGTTGCCAGTAACAATCTATACATCAAAGGAAATAAATACGAGTCCTCTAAGAACACACTTTTAACACTAAAACAAGAGCAACTTTATTGCTGCACAATCTGACTTGAGTATACATTTTTTTTCTTCCTGAAATGGTAAAGGACTTGAGTATAAATATTTAAGGGTGGGGTTCTCTACAGTAAAAAAGAAGGTGAAATTCCTCTTGTCAAAAAAAGGACGGAAACAAGGAGCAAGGAAGGAATAAAATGCGATCTAAAAAAGGTTTTACATAAATTATTGAATGCGATGGCAGTAATATAAACGACCATGTAAGCATTGTTTTCACCAGAAGAACCATCTTTTCTTGGTAGGTTCACTTTGAACTGGCTCATCCTTCTTCCTGTTCTCCATTCCCCCCTTCAGGGCCTCCAGCCTTTTCCTGCACGGGGATTAAACCTTAGAAAAAGGCGCTACAAAGAAAGTATGATACGCATAGCAATTAACAGAACTGTTTGCATATGGAGCTTCTTTTTTCTTCTTTGTTATCAATGCTCTTCCAGAGGTTCTCCTAAGATTTCACTTTTAGTTGAATAATTGTAAAAATAAAAAAGAAAGATAGTAAGTCTTAAAACGCAAGAAGAGCTCCATGATTACCAATCGGGAAAATTCCCATGAGCAAATGCCATTTTTATGTGGCAAGGACGACATATGCCACGAGGGACTAGCGGCCAAATACTCAAGCTTGACTCTGCTTTGTCAAGACCTAGTAGTAGGTTTGATAGGGTTGTCCACCGAGGTTCAAGCTTAAGACAGATACATCTCGTGTGACCTACAAACCAGGTCCAGCTTATACATATATCAGCAAGTTTAAATTGCTAATGTTTTGTAGCTGCATCCTTAATTGGCAGAGGATATATCTCAAACAATCCATAGAATATAGCAAAACTGATTGTAGCACAGGCAAAAGTAAATAAATTAGATGATGGACTAAATCTAAACATACTTATTGTCAAATTTAAGGTTTCACCAAATTACAGTTTTATACCACAAATAATGGCATGCTTAGTTTCGTTTTGTGAAACAAGTGGATTTTACATTAGATGATCCAAAACCTGAAACACAAATTTTCCCCAAGTTCCGTTGCCTAATAAAGATTATACTAGAACTGCACCACTTGCCAATTGCCAATGTAGGGGCTATGCAAATAGCTAACAGAAAATCAGTTACAATATCATACTTGGTATCAGTTAGGCGACCATGTAGACTCCATCGCTGCCGAAAACCATCCATACCTTCAGCTCCACTTGCCAAAATCAAGCGCCTAGAAGAAAAGAAGACATGTCATAGACTACTTATTGTATGTTGCTTCACATCAAATGCTATAGACAAAAGAGTAAACTCCACATTCCAACTTATGTTTTTCTTTTTTTGCGCAGCATCCTGATAATGGTTTCAACTAGAGAACAAAACGATCACAAGAACGAACATTGGCACCATTACCAGAACAGATATAGCCTTTGTTATAACCCTTTGAACATTCCACAATTAAAAAAGAAGTGCATTCATGGTCATTGAAGTATTAGTGACTTCAAAATTTGGAACTAAAAAAAAGGACATATCCTTAATTTATAAGTAGAATATGCCTGCAACATAATGATGACTGTCCCACCGAAGGAGGGTAACAGATTGGAGATGAGTAATTTCATAAATGCAAATTGGCAACCCAGGAATTGGCCTAAGTTCAAGGCAACCTCTAAAAGCCTCGAGGTAACCATGGGACCTAATGTCTCATAGGGCTAACACCTCTACATATGAGAAATCTGTTCATGCACCTTTAGCCTTAGGGTCAGTGGCGGAGCCAGGATTCTAGGGGAGTCAAAATACAAAGAAATAAACTCACCAAGAAATCAAGCGGTGTCATTATATAGTATATATACATTTTTTTTTTAAAAGACCGAGTTAATCAGTGTAATTTTCCGACGAAGGGGTGTCGGTTGACACCCCTTGGGTGCATGTGGCTCCGCCACTGCTTAGGGTTGTTTACTTCTTAAATTATCTGCCTTGTACACCATATTCTATAACTACGGATTTGATGACTAAGAATATAATTACGTACATATATTGTTATGCTTCACTATTTAAAAGGATTATGTTACTTTTTTATTTTGCATTTTAGTAAATTTCTATATTTTTTAAATTCTAATATTTTAAATGTTATTTTCATTTTAAAAAAATATTAAAAAATAAAAATTTGTGGGGCTTGCGCCCGTCGCATGATAGGTAGCACACCCCGCCCCTTGCTTCCATTTTTCAAATAATTTATATGAGCTTATACAGTGAATTCAAAACATACAATATAAGCTATCCCCTTGAGATTGGGGATGATACATTTGCAATTAGAAGATAATACATCAAAAGCAAGGACAGACATGACTGATAATGGGAAGGGAAGTGAATAATATGGAAAACACTTCTTGTACTCACTTAAACCGTGTCAGTACTACATTTTATCGTAACAACATGCCGCTAAATCTACTTCACTAATATACATAACCAGCAACTTGTTTATGAACGGCACTAGGTTTATTGGTTCATTAGCCAGTGAATATGAAGACAAACCAATATTGAGATATACTCCACCTTTATCAGTTCAAACACAATGAATGAGTGAATGCGTAAAGCATGCTTTAATTGTTTTACAGACAAACACAATTTTTAAATCAAAGGTCAGGCCAGACTCCTCGAAAGCAATACTACTATCGGTGTATTTTCACCTAAAATAATAGATTGAGACTACTCAAACTAAGCTAATACACAAATGAACTGCACAGGTAATGGTAACTTCATGCAAAGGAGCTGCAATTGATTCTCAGAGAAAACCGGGAAGTTTCTATTGACTATAACATTTTTTCGATAGTTTTTCTATTGACTCATTTAATGAGTCACAGCTAGGGAAAAGACAGATTCATCAATACATCAGTAATCTTTACTCACATACCTTTCCAGTAATGTGACTTCTGATTCTAGTTGAGTGGCTCGTTCTTTTGCCTGATCTAGAGGCACTGACAATCCTAATTTCTGTTCGCTATCTTGAAGGCGTTGCCTAAGCTCCTTGTCCTACACATGAGGACTTCAAATTAAAATGCTGATATAAAATTAGTCGTTCAAGCAACCAAAAACCTCATTTAAAGTACATGAAAATCAAATTTATATGAGCAAAAATGTTAAAAAGTTTAAACCGGTTGTTATCATTCTCACCCTTCTCTCCGCACATTGCCGATATAAAGCAATCTCATCCTGACAAAATGGCTCAATATCATTGATTTGTAAGCCTAAAAAATAAGCCTTGACTGATGAGCATTGTAAACCACATGAACCAAAAAGAGATATTTGAGGAAAGGTACACATACAAAGGAACAGATTCCTCAAGATTCCGTCGCAGAGATCAACATCTTCGAGTACATGAGATGCTATCTCAGGTGGAATGAGAGGTGATGGCGGGCCCATCATCAGATCATCACCCACCAGGATAGTTTCCTCCATAGTCTGTTGTGAATCAACTAAATAACAAAAACACACAACAAAATAGAAACATAAGTCGAACTTTACACTGCATCTTCCACAATATAGTTCACCAAATGCAAAGTGCAAGGAATGATGAGTATCAGAAGCTCAGGCTGCAGTTCTATAAAAAGGGTCCCTTTTATCTTTGTTCCTTCCCCCATCCCACTTAAAACAGTGTTTTCAAAGGCGAAAAGCTGAAGGGCACAAAGTGGCAGTTGGACCTTTACGGTTCACGCACAGCTAAAGCTCGCGCTCAGTGAAGTATGATGAAAATGAGGAAAGAGAATATATGTAATCTAAAAATAACTATACGGACCAAGAAATAGAAATATCTGCAATCAAGTGAAATGCCAAGTACAAATAGTGTCAGTTAAATTCAAAAATGCTTTTTAAGTTCTCGAATCAAATGCAAAGACATGACTTGTATTTCTAATTCAGATTAGTGACCAAATTTCTCACTATAACTCTCTAATTTCACATGACTCTTTACTTAATCTTTCATTAACAATTCATCTATCATTTAAGTGTCCACAATACTACTTCACCAATATTTTCTATGACACAGGAAAATCATGACAACATTACTAAGTAATTGAATAATTGACGCTTCTTTAGGCTTAAAAAAAATCAAAATGTAGCTTGGGGAAGGGGAAATGAAAAAAGAGAATAGAATGTTGAAGAGAAAAGTGGGTAATGCAAAGAGTTTTGAGTTACCATCCATGGTGTCCTCCTTTTGCTATTGCCCGCCAGGTGTTTGATTCTATGCACAAAAGAATTGATTTTTCTCACACTCAAATGAATTTCTTCAAGATGTCAAGTCGATACAGATACAGTTGAAACACTGCTGCACTTGCTACAAAGCAAACCAAAAGGAAAATTATGAGAGCTTTTGATTTGAGCTGTGCAAGTGTTAATCTCCTATTTTGGCAACCTATTTATCCTTAGGTAAGTTAAAAATAGTCCATTAAATATTCTCAAGCAATTTTGATCCTTCAAATTTGGCAAAAATAATCATTTAGGTCCTTTTTTTTTTAAAAAATTGTCAAAAGTAACAAACTATAGTCCTTAAATTTAAGGGAACATTGAGGGAAAAAAATATTTACCAAAAAAGTTACATTTGGAGATGTCTACTAAAAAAAAAATCTATTTCTGATGTCTACTATAAATTTTGAGGTGTATTATTATTATTATTATTATTATTATTATTATTATTATTATTATTATTATTATTATTATTATTATCACACCCTTTTTTTTACAAAACTCCTTCTGAATCCTCTTAAAAAGATTTAGTAAAGTTCGAAAAGGATTTTTCAATTTTGAAAGTGACAAAAAGATGTGTTCAAAATAATTAACTCAGAGTCGCCACCTGGCGTTGATTTCGGTGTGCCAAGTCACCGTCTTTGTTTTAAAAAATAATTTTTCCTTTTAAAACACATTTGACTCTAAGACTAAGTCTGCACCAGAGATTCGGGTAAGGGGGTTCATTTGACTCGGGGAGAAGGTGTTAGGCATTCCCCGAGTCCCGTAACAAGTACGGTTGCGTACATAATCAAGTTGGCTTTTAAGAATATCCGAATTGAGATCAAAGCACACACAAAAAGGAAAAATAAACACAAAAGAGGCTCGAGGTCGTCCCCACCTAATAAAAGAAAAATGAAAATAAAAGTAATAAAAAGTAAAATCCTAAGCTAACCTACGCTATACTTCCTCCACGATGTAGTTTTGACCTTTGTTACATTCACCTCGGGGCATATCCCGGATGAAAATAATATATACAAAATCTACGGGGCATTCCCCTGAATATGACTAAAGGAAACGACTTCTCGCCTCGAAATTAAACAAACAAGATCCTAAAGTTTGCTTACCCAAACATTAACGACCTAAACATACTCCTAACGAATACTAAAGCAATGAACATAAGCAACGAGAAATTTAAGATCTAAATGCTCGTTCCCTACTTCCCCAATATTTCATCGTCCAAGACAAATGTAGACCAAATAAGATGAAATCTCCACCAGCAAACATACAAGACACGTTGAAGAAGAAAAGGAAATAATAAAATGCAGATCAAACATGATACTGCTATGAGGCTCAAAACTCGAGATTAACACCAAAACGCATTTGAGCAGATGTCATTTAGATATTAAATCAACGGTTAATGGTTTGATTTGCCCTTCTATTATCATAAATAAGTTTTTTTTATCCTTTGTTATACTTTGTTGAGATATTTATCCTTACCGTTATACTTTAGGATCATATTTATCCATGTACTCTTTAAAAGGGGTAACATTTGTCCTTCGCTATACTTTAGGATCATATTTGTCCGTGCACTCTTCAAAAAGGGTTACATTTGTCCTTCATTATACTTTTTTGACATATTTATCCTTACATTATAATTTAGTATCATATTTGTCCCTCGTCCGTTAAATCGTCATGTCCCACTTTTGTTTTCCTACATGGCGCCTATTGGATTTCTTTTTCTTCCAATTTAAAAAATATAGTCACTTATTTAAGCTAATTTAACCTGCCCACCCAATTTAAATAAAACTTCATAACTAAAATAAATGAAAATCCTAATCCATAAATGTAGAGATACAACTGTGTAAAGTCTAAACTTAAATGGTGGGCGCTTGAAGTCACTTTTGAAATCCTCACATTGTTCGTCTCTTGATCCGTAGACCAGGTAAATATTTTCCGGTGAGACACAATTTCAATATGAGTTGCTTACTACGACAACAACACATCTCGTGTATTTCCACAATATGGGATCCGGAAAAGATAGTGTGTACGCATACCTTATTCCTAAAGAGGCTTGTTGTGGGGATTAACAGATGTACAGATGAGAACGTGTTGTTTAGTAAATGAAATCAAGATTAGGGTGATAGAGAAAATAGAAAAATGAAGTTGGTTTTGGATGATTGGGTCACTATTTGTCAATATTGATTTGTTATGTTTCTTAACACAAGTCAGATTTTGTTTCATATTTAATCACCACTTTCATGCCAAATAGCCACACATCTTGCATAAGTTCATACCAAAATTTGTGTTCTCAAAGATTATTTTTTTTAAGAAAATAAAAAATAATTGCTCTCGTGACTCGGGATGAACCTTTAATGATGGAGAAAAGAAATAGCGATGGATTCCTATTGAGCATTCGGGATTAACCAATCATCGCACCAGCAACCAACTCACCAAAAATTGTTGTCACACTACCTCTGTCTCTTTGAAGGGGTGCGTTGGCGTAGCTGGTAAGCCATATGACTAGGAGATCTCGGGTTCAAGCCGTGGAAACAGCCTCTTGCAGAAATGCAAGATAAGACTGCGTACAATAGACCCTTATGATCCAGCCCTTCCCCAGACTCCGCACATGGTGGGAGCTTAATGCACCAGACTGCCTTTTGTTTACCACTGTCTCTTAAAGAGTTGATTTTGAGTCACTTTTCTCGTAAACGGAAGATCTGGTTCTAGTAATTATTTAGCACAAATTTTAATTCAGAATGTATTTCGCATTTATCAGAATAAAATATACATAATATATTATTAATACAAATATATTCTTAGTCCTTAAAGGTTCAGCTGCATATTGAAGTGAAGCGGTTCGTATACTTTTATAACAATTTTGTAAGAAGAGAGCCATTTGTCATAGGATATATATTTGTTGATGATGTGTTTTATTGAGTGTGAACACAGTCCTACATTAAAAATTAATGAGGAAAAATAACTACAATGTGAGGCTCTTTGTGAAAAAATCATACAAACTCGATCTAAAGCGGATATTACCTACCACGTTATGAGTATTTTTGAACTAACTCGCCTAAATACGAGCTTAATTGGTTGCAAGGGGCCAACGTGCCTCGGGCCTTGCCCTTGTTATATTCAACATGCTGAGTACTTCTAGTCTTCACTACAAAGAAAAAAGGAATTAGTTACGAAATTTCGTCGCCCGTAGCAATTTCTTGATAATTGGATTATGAATTTTTCTATTTAGCTATAAAATTTGTCTTAATTTCTACTTCTTTTAGTAAGCTTGTGATCGACAAAACCCTTGAAGAATACATCCAGAAGTCACAAGAAGACAATTGACACACACAAAAAAAAAGTTTAATATGGAAAATAGAGTGTTGTCTTCATAATACACAAGACTAGTAAATATGGGAAAAGAGAATGAAAAAGATAAAAGATAAATTGAAGAAGGCGTAGCCAACAATCAAATCATATGATGATTCGTTTTAACATGGTTGATCAAGATGTTGCACAAAGGAAATACTAGTTACAAAAGTACTCTACAAAAACAAAGAATGAAAACATTAATTCATCGACAAGGGCGAAGTTACATATTATATATATATATATATATATATATATATATATAGGTAAAATATTAGATTTTAGAGGTATATAGTATATATTTAATATCCTTTGTCGGATTCTTTTTTCACTTCAAATTTGAACATACTTGAGTATGGCCGCTGCCGGGTTCATCTGAACCCAGTACTTTCTACGCGAAACATAAATTCATGTGTAAAAATTCATTAAATTGCAACAAATAATAGGTTTGAACTCATATCTTTTAAAATATAATAAGTTCAATAATACAAACCTTAAAAGTTGAACCCACATAATCTAAATCTTGGATCCGCCTCTGACGCATGTCTAAGAAATACTAGTAAGTTTTGGAGTAGGAACTATCCATAAGGCCCATGTGTTACCATTAATTGACGCCTTTAAAGGAAATCGAGTACGACGACGGCCATATTGAAGGTGAATGATGTCTATCATATACTGATTTCCTGGCAACTCAAGCTGTGCATTATGTAGACGAAATTGTGTTAAAACAGAAATTAGAAAACTGTTAGAAGAAACAGAAAATCTTTAAACGATAAGAAATATTCCGAGTCCACAATTTCTTTGTGTGTCCTTAAGGAATTTTAACCCCCTCACAAGTTGCCAAGGTAATGGATTAAATCCTCCCAGGATGAAACGGAATAAGCCTTCCTGCAACAGTGGCAATACAAACTGCAGGATACCAACGAACTTAAAGAACGGAGCAAAATCACACTTACGAATTTGAGAGAGAGATTGCGAAGTAGAATGCAGTATTTTTCAGAACTAATTTTAACAAAGTAAGATTGAAATAATATTCAAATAATAAAAAAATCGACAAAACCGAACCAATCCAAACCAATATAGTTAACTCCATGTTCTGAAACTGCAGGATACCAACGAACTTAAAGAACATAGCAAAATCACACTTACGAATTTGAGAGAGAGACTGCGAAATAGAATGCAGTATTTTTCATCTATAATTTTAACAAGGTAAAATTAAAATAATATTCACATGACAAAAAAATCCACAAAACCAATCCAAACCATTTCTACACGTTTTTAGTCTAAGCTCCATGTTCCATAAGACTCTTTGAAATTTGACTATTTCAAAGTCAAAGCCGGTTTGGTACGAGGGAGCAGAGAGCAGTCGTTGGCTTCTCCAAACTCTGACGACTTTTGTTCCCTAAATGCACTCAAATATGTTCTCCTACATAACTATTGTTATTTTTTTTGTTTTACTCCTACCTGATTCTTCTAATTGTCAAAACTTCATCTCTCTGTGAGTTTTCCTTTTCTTCTATTCTCAATTTTTTATTTTTATGTTTTTTTTGCTGAAATGGGGTTTTAGCTTCAAAAGGGTCTGTTTATTTTCCAATTTGTTAGTCTTTCCTGCGCAAAACCCTATAACCTCTCTGTTTCTTCAGCTTATGCTACTTTCCATATTCAATTTTTGATTTCATATGAATTTGAACTGGGGTTTTGTTTATGGGTAGCATAATTCAAAGGGGTGTAAGAGTATTGAGGAAAGTTGATATTTTTATCGATTTTTGCGGTGAATCCAGGATTTAAGCTCCGCGGGTTCAACCTATAGTTTCTTAGAATTGAATCCGTTATATTTTTAAAGTTATGGATTCATATCTACTATTTATTGCTGTTTTAGTGGATCTTTGCCTATAAATTTATACTCTGCATCGAAAATACTCCATTAACTCAAAGCCCCATCCACCCCTGTTGCTGCCTAAGTACCTACCCTTGCATAATTCTTGGTATTTTTGCTCAATCCCTATTTTAATTCTTTTATTTCGAATACTTTAAACCCAAAACATTTTTATTCTTCTGCTTTTGATAAGTTTCTCTTTTCCTCTGGTCTCAAAATTCTTTAGACCTTTTTGGCAGTTGGGTGTTTTTGTTTGTACTTTGAAATGGGGTTGTTCGTAGGGACTAGGAACCGTATATTTCTCATAACGCTTTCTGCGTTTTGATTGAACTATGACTTTCTTTCTATTTGTTTCTGTTCAGCTATTGCGAAGCTTGTGGGGGTAAGATTTTGTTGTTTTCATCACAATGGGAGGAAGTTCTTCAAAAAATCAAGGTGCCAAAAGTAAGTTAGTGAATCCTTACTCCCAGAGTGGCGTGAAAGGATATCTCTACGAGAGGCAACACCAACAACAGCAACATGAGTTGCAGAAGCAGAGTAAGATGCTAACTCCACCACAATCGCAGGAGAGCAAGGACAAAGAGAATCAGGAGCCTGGTACACAACAGAGCATGCAGTCTAGGTTTGGTGGCTATTCGAGCAGTGAGGAAGAGTTTTATGATGGTATCCCGAGGTTTCACGGGAGCTCTTCACGAAAACCGAAATCAAGCAGGGTTGCAAAGGTTGATAAAGATCTATAGCTATGCTTCAATAGATTTTCTCTCACTATTAAACGGCGTTGTCAAAGGCGCGCTTTAAGCCCTAAAGCGAGGCTCAAAACATGTTGAGCGCTTCTCCTCGCTTTGTAGACGCTTCAGTGCTGCATCAAGGCTCTAAAGTATATTTTTCCTTGCCAATGAGTGTAATCCCGAAAAGGCGATACTGAACAATTGACATTTCACTTTATCGTAACTTTTTTTCAATTTTTTGGTCCATATATTTGTTATTCATGCTTATAATTATTGGTCTTGGACTACATATACATATTTTTACTTTTTCTCCGGTTGCACCTTTTTCATTAAAGCCCAAACATTATTTGCGTTTTGCGCTTAAAGCCCCAACAGACCTTAGAGCTTTTTTGCACTTTTCGCCTTTGATAACACTGCTATTAAATGAAGTTGTCTCAAAAGACCTTCAAATCCTTTCATTCAATGCTAGGGCACAATGGAAGAGGAAAATCCATATAGGTGATACCTACTAGTTGGGAATAGGTTTTAAACTTGGTAGAGAACTTTTAGCATTATTATTATTATTGCTACTACCACTACTATTTGTATATATTTATCTTTTCTTACTTGCACTTTTATTCTATTTTGGTAATGATGATGATATGAGTTGAGCTTAATGAAAGAAATGAGGATTCATACGGTGTTGTTAAAATCGACCGCTTCCTCGCTTAAAGCGATCGCTTCCCCTGAAAAAGCAAGAAGCGAGGAAGCGAGCAAAGCGACAGAAGCGATCGCTTCTCTTCTTTCACTGTTTCAGTGTCCAAATAGCAGCGAAATGTTGGCGGATTTATTTTTTCCCCTTCAGTTCTTCTTTTTCTCATTCTCCTCTTCTTCTTCTTCATTTTCTTTCTTTGTTCCTGTGATAAATTGCAGTCAAATGCTGCCCATTTTTCGTTTCAGTTATACTGCCATGTTTTGGCATACTGACTGCCATTTTTTTTCATATCATTTATTCTTAGTTGTCTATGCAACATTTATTTTATTGTCATTCTCCTCTTCTTCTTCTTCTTCTTCATTGTCTATGCAGTATTTATTTTAATTTTTTTTAAAGTCCCGCTTCACTTCAAAAAAGCGAGAAGTGAGCTTTTCCTCGCTTCACTCTCTTCACAAAACTGCATATCGCCGACCGTAATTTGTTTGGGACTGAGGCGTAGTTGTTGTAGTTGTATTATATGTAAAAGCAAAATATTGTTACTCGGCTAGAAATTTGTGGAGGTGTTGTTTGTTTGGTGAAAAGGGGGGATTCAGTTGAACTTTGGTTAGCCGAGATGTTGTGAGGATAGTCGGTGGAGAACTAGAGAACCAGTTAAATGTTGGAAACTATGTCTGGATAAGCCCCATTGTTTCTCATTTACTAGGATCTTTATCTAACTGTTCCACAAAAAACTTGTTTTGATAAGTATTTGAATGGTAATTACTAGTTATCAGCTTATTAAAGGAGAACTTGACTGTTTACAAGAAGTAAAAGCAGAGGTGGATTCATAATTGATAAATGTGTTCCTGGAAATTTATGTTTGCCAACTGTTTTGAAATGCTCGATATAACATGCAGGCTCCTTAATGCTGTAGGTTGCAGAAGTAAGTTCTCGTCTAGGTAGAGCTGGAAGTGCTGGACTCGTGAGGACCATGGAAGCATTGGACATAATTGGGAGCAGCATGACTAATTTGAATTTAAGCAGTGGATTTGTTTCTGGTGCGACAAGCAAAGGGAACGAACTATCTATTTTGTCATTTGAGGTTGCAAACACAATTGTTAAAGGTTCTACTCTTATGCATTCACTTTCAAGAAGAAGCATTCGAGAATTGAACGACGTGGTGCTACCTTCAGAAGGTGTGCAGCTGTTAGTATCAAATGACATGGATGAACTTCTTAGTATAGTTGCTGATGATAAGAGGTTAGTAATAGAGGGAGTAGCTTTACTTTAATTTTATTACTGGCAAGCCTTCTTTGAAGGAGGGCTTATCATGTTCACTTTTCCGAGTAAAAGAATTACTGATATGGCGTGCATCTCAGGAAAGAGCTACAGATTTTTACTGGAGAAGTAGTTCGGTTTGGAAATCAATGTAAAGATCCACAATGGCACCACTTGGACCGCTTCTTTGAGAAGTAATTTGCAGGATTCTTACCTTTCCTGATAAATTACTATATATTGAAGTTTTTACTGACTCCATATTTTAAATTACCAGATATAGGAGAGAACCTACCCCTCAGAAACAATTGAGAGAAGAAGCTGAACTGATGATGCAGCGACTGATAACCCTGGTTCAGTATACAGCTGTTAGTATTATCGCGCTGCCATAAAGTCAGAATTATAAAGTTCTACTATCATTAGTGCTTTGTATTTTAAAAATATTTACTAAGATTTATTTGAATGAAAAGTTAAATTAATTAAAGGCAATCGACAAGAAACAAATTTTACACTTTTGTCGTTTGTATTCAGATACGTTAGTGTAAATTGAGTTGTCTTTATGATTTCCTTTTTTTCACCAAGCACCATATATATATATATATATATATATATATATATATATACTGTTGTTGACTTTGGATCAGTGTGACTAGTTTGTGGTAAACTACTCTCAACCTTGGTCATCGCCAACATGGAGGATTAGGTCCAAGAAGCAATGTTGACTTCGGTTTGCACTTAAGAATATATTTCATATCAGGCAGTAAACAACAAATTTAGTTAGTAATCCTGAACATGGTTTATTGTACAATACATGAATTTGCTTAAAGATCACAAAAGAAATTAGTAACTCATGTTGTATATGCATGTAACTAAATGAAAATTTTGTGCTATATTTTCCAGACATTTTAGTTCACTTAGGTTTTATGGATAATAATGCATGCCGAGATTTCCAGGTAAGCTTTCTTTTATTCAAGTTGAGTAATTAGTGAATGAGTTCTGAAAGCACACAGAAAATGTGACTGAGAATGACTGCAATGGAAATTTCTTTTAAGCTTTAAATTGCTTACTTTTTTGTTCCACTTCTATTACAAGTAATTCCTAAGAGTTGGTTAATTTTTATGCTTTGCGAATACTTGTCAACTAGTTTCCACAAACATAATTCTGAGGTTTGTATTTAAACTGTTTAACTTTCTTTTTAAGTTGATACAAACTATGGCACTAACCTTTTAATTCTAATAGTAGAAAAGGGAGAATGGTTGAGGAAGTAGTTTATCTGCCAAAATTATGTTTCTTCACCTGATCATGCGTAATGCTGTTATCAATGGGTCTCAACCATGTAAAATGTGGGTTATTGTTAGTTAATATCGTAAGATTTTTAAACCGAGCTAGAAATAGAAGTCTTGCAAGTGCTAAACATATTATGTAATCTGAAAATAGAAGTAGGAACTCACTATCTCTGATGACAGGAGCTATACCATGAGTTGCATACTCTGGATAAAATGGAGCAAGATTATCAGCACGAGCGTCTAGAAGATGGTAAATCAAATGCCAGTCAAAAAGGTGCCCAACCAATCTTGTTCATCTCTTCAGTTCGGCATTTCTCTTAGCGTTAACTTTTATAGATATTCATTGCTTCCTAGGGATATAGGTGCTTTTGAATTTCTTAAGTCGTAGTGTTGTTTGCTTCTAAAGTGATGAATCACCAGAAATAGCATCTCGTATTTACTAAACAGTTCACCGAAAGGATGACAAAATTTCTTCATTCTTATGAAACGTTATGTTTAACTTTTTAATGCCCATTATTTGTCTAGAAGGTGATTGAAAGACTTGCTATCATGTACCACTACAATTATGTAATTCTTTGAAGCTATTGGGCTTTCCTTCCAATAGTACAGTTTAAATGCTTTTACGGTTTATGCTTGCTGTCAGTTGCATGCTAATAGTACATTTAAAGCTTTAGTCTCTCTGTCTCTGTGTTAAAACCAAATTGCAGAAAACCATCTTAAGTAATTTGGATGCTCATTCAAGTGTTAGAAGAAAAGAGAAATGTTGATGATAATAATAATATTATGGATCATTTTTTTTTTCCTCTTTGCATTTTTCCGCAGGTAATGGTCTGACAATTTTAGCTGCTGAGTTGAAAAGCCAGAAGAAAATAGTAAGGAACTTAAAGAAAAAGTCACTATGGTCCAGATGTTTGGATGAGGTACTGTTTTCAACCTTTATATTTCAGCTTAATCATTTGAGACAGTCCAAAGCACGTTTACTTTGCTTCAATTTTCTCAGTGAATAGATAATTAAAAACATATTATCTTTTGTTTGATTTTGCTGACAAACTGTTGGGATCAAGTTTGTGTTTTTATCTCTTCAGTTTTGAACATATTGTACTTTGAGGATGTTAAGACCCTTTTGATTATGGAAACAGGTCATGGATAAGCTAGTGGATATTGCCCTCTTTCTCAACAGGGAGATAGATAATATTTTTGGCAATGCCGGTATGTGCTGGCTTATTCTCGAAAGCTGTTACATCTGAAGTTTTAGCCATATTCCTTCTTTTGATATCTTAAATTGCACAAGTGAACGATTATTTCTTTGGTTGTAATCTCATTTCTCAAGATTTATACAACAAGAACAACAACAAAAAAACCAGTGTAATCCCACAGGTGGGATCTAGGAAGGATAGTGTAAACGCAGACTTTACCCCTACTTTTAACAAGGCAGAGAGGCTGTTTGACCTCATTTCTAAAGATTTATGCTAAATGGTATTTCATTGAGTGACACAACAAGCAATAGCATATGCATGTTATTTAGCTGAACTTTGTGGAAGCGTCATAAATGAATTAGAAATAGGGCTTTTATATATCTGCTTTTTCGGATCATCCTTGGAGTTCCCTTCATTCTTTTCTTGAGATAGAATTCCATTACGATTACTAATATCACCCTCTATATTAATGGTAAGTACATGAGATAATTTGATGCAGAAGTTGACTACTCGGGATGGTGGTCATAGACAACTTCAATTTGCAGTGCTTCTGAAGTATCAGAATCGGTTGTAGAGCCCTCATTTAGACATTTACTTGCATGGAAACCATACAAATATGGGTTTGTAACTAACAGTGTTCCGAGAAAAGATTAGGTTAAAAAATTAAGAAAAAACCTCATTTCTGATTTACTCAATAACCATCATTCAAGCACTTTATCACCTACATATCATACAGTTTTGAATCACTCATTCACCCCTAGGTGCATTCCGTCGTGCAGTTATCCCTCATTTCTGAACCTTTCTGTTGTCACTATGCCTCCCACTGTATTTGTCCTTTTCTATTTCTATCTTATTATTCGAAACAATTGTACACTTTTGTTTGCCCCCCTTGCCCCATGGAGAAACGAAAAGTTAAAAACAAAAAGAGGCAAAAAGGTAAGTAAACAAAATAAATAATAATCCTCTACGTAATAATTTCTGATTGAGATAACTGTGACATGCAGATCCAGATAGCGAGAAAAAGCAATCTCTGGGTAGTAAGCCAAGATTAGGGCCTGCAGGTCTTGATCTACATTATGCTAATATCATTCTCCAGATTGATTCAATTGTAAGAGCCATCCATTTTTTGTCAATCATAAGCAAGAAAAGTGTTCCGATTTGTGATGTTTGCATCTTGTTGACTCAATAATTATTGTGATCAGGTAGCCCGGTCAAGCTCTATGTCTCCAAATGCGCGAGATATGCTATATCTGAATCTTCCGCCCAATATAAAATTTTCTTTGCGATCCAAAATACAATCTTTTCACGTCATAGAGCAGGTGCCCTCTCATTTCTTATTACCAAGAAGCATCAGTTTGGTGCTAGTAACGGTCAAGATTAATTTAATCTTAACAAGCGGATTTTAAGCTTGTTTCAGCGTCTAGTGAAATTCTGCATAATTTTATATTTTCCTACTTTAGATCATCACCATGTCCCTTCTTTTTGCTCGTCTTTTTCTTTCCTCTCCTATCTGCAGCTCACTGTTACTGATATTAAAGCTGAAATGGAGAAAACACTACAGTGGCTAGTTCCTATTGCAACGATTACTGCCAAGTATGAACTCGAAACAGCTCAACTGTACTCATGTCTAATTTCTTCGCAATTTTTGATAGTTTCATCATCTTGTGTTTTAATTCTGAAACAGAGCTCACCATGGTTTTGGTTGGGTTGGAGAATGGGCTAATGCCGGGTAAGTTTCCCCTAATGGCCTCTATGCCATTGTTTTATTCGCTTTAAACAAACATGAGCACTACACTATGCTATGATTCAGAGAAAAAAACATTTCATGTGTTCAGGTCTGAATCAAATCGTAAGTCGATTGTATCTGCGGATGTCATCCAAATTGAGACACTATACCATGCTGACAAGCAGAAATTAGAGGCTTATATCCTTGACCTCGTTCTATGGCTCAACTATCTAGTAGCTCAGTCCAAGGCAACTTTAAATGGTGGGCGCTTGAAGTCACTTTTGAAATCCTCACATTGTTCGTCTCTTGATCCGTAGACCAGGTAAATATTTTCCAGTGAGACACAATTTCAATATGAGTTGCTTACTACGACAACAACACATCTCGTGTATTTCCACAATATGGGATCCGGAAAAGATAGTGTGTACGCATACCTTATTCCTAAAGAGGCTTGTTGTGGGGATTAACAGATGTACAGATGAGAACGTGTTGTTTAGTAAATGAAATCAAGATTAGGGTGATAGAGAAAATAGAAAAATGAAGTTGGTTTTGGATGATTGGGTCACTATTTGTCAATATTGATTTGTTATGTTTCTTAACACAAGTCAGATTTTGTTTCATATTTAATCACCACTTTCATGCCAAATAGCCACACATCTTGCATAAGTTCATACCAAAATTTGTGTTCTCAAAGATTTTTTTTTTTAAGAAAATAAAAAATGATTGCTCTCGTGACTCGGGATGAACCTTTAATGATGGAGAAAAGGAATAGCGATGGATTCCTATTGAGCATTCGGGATTAACCAATCATCGCACCAGCAACCAAAAAAAAAAAGGCAGCCCGGTGCACTAAACTCTCGCTATGCGCGGGGTCCGGGGAAAGGTTGGACCACAACCAACCCACCAAAAATTGTTGTAACGCTACCTGTCTCTTAAAGAGTTGATTTTGAGTCACTTTTCTCGTAAACGGACGATCTGATTTTAGTAATTATTTAGCACAAACTTTAATTCAGAATGTATTTTGCATTTTTCGGTTTAGCTAGAGAATGTGTTATTAATTGCTACTACTTTTAGCAGTCTTGTGAATCCACAAAACCCTTGAAGAATACATGCAGAAGTCACAGGAAGACAATTGCTACACACCAAAAAAAAAAAATATGGAAAATAGAGTGATGTCCTGATAATACACAAGACTAATGAAAAAGAGAATGAAAAAAATAAAAGATAAAGTGGAGAAGGCGTTAGCCAACAATCAAATCATATGATGATTCGATCGTTTTTACATGATTGATCAAGATGTCGCACAAAGGAAATACTAGTTACAAAACTACTCTACAAGAACAAAAATGAAAACATTAATTCATCGACTAGGTGATAAGCTACCTGTTACGTATATAGGTAAAATATTAGGTTTAGATGTATATAGCATATACTTAATATTCTTTATCGTACTTTTTTTCTCACTTCTTTCAAATTTGAACACCCTTGAGTATAGTCGTGGGTTCATCTGAACCCAGCAATTTCGCCGCGAAGCATAATTTTTTGCGTAAAAGTTCATTAAATTGCAACAAATGATAGGTATGAACTCATAACTTTAAAAATACAATGAGTTGAGTGATAAAAGAAAACCTAAAAGTTAAACTCACATAATCTAAATCTTGGTTCCGCCTCTAACGCATGTCTAAGAAATACTAGTAAATTTTGGAGTAGGAACTATCCATAACGCCAATGCATTACCATTGATTGACGCCTTTAAAGGAAATTGGGTGCGACGGCCGCCATTGAAGGTGAATGATTTCCATCATATACTGATTTCCTGGCAACTCAAGCCGTGCATTGTCCAAATAATATACAAAATTTGCTTCACATCCTGAAAAATTAGAAGCCAAAACAGACATACAACTATGGTTACTCAAAAACAAGGCTTCATCTCCCAAGTTGTCCAATTTGACGACCCTGAATTTTCGGGTCCCTGGGCTTGCAACCAATTTAAAAATCTCGACGCATGATGTCTGATCATCTCTTCCAAAAAATATTGGAACCCTCAATAGCTCGTTAGTTCTAGTCTTTACGAGATAAAATTTTACACCAGGAGAAGATTTAACAATTGACGGCTGTTTAATAATTTTCTTTAACTCCAGACTAGTCTTGTTCGATAGATAAAATCTTACCTATATCATTGACAACATAGTATTAATAAAATAGGAAGGGATTGTGTTTGCGTAGGGAACTACTACTGTCCGTTTTTTTCCCTTTCTTGTTTTTTTATGCCTTATATAGCAGCAAAATAATTGGGTAGGGGGTCAGATTTCTTTTTGATAAAGGGAAGCCAAACAATTTAAAATGAGGTAATATCTTATCGGGGTATTATCACTTTTAGTCACAGTGGCGAATTCAGAATTTTTAAATCATGGGTGCTCGCCAATAAAAATTTGAAAGAAGAGGAAAAAGGAGTTTAGTTATGGGTGCTCACTCAATATTTATCTAAAAAAAATTATAATTGCCTATACAAATTTACTAAATTTTGTCAAAAATAATGGGTGCTTGAGCACCCAAAAGTGATAGTGTAGATCTGCCACTGTTTAGCCAACGCCAGAAACTATTTACATTCGATAGCCGAAAATTATATAAAATTTGTATAATCTTAAAATAAGAGCCGATATATATATATATATTTCGGCTCTTATTTTAAAAGCGACTATAGAGTGTCATTTTTCAGTTGGTACAAGGTTCGCTTTTGATTGGTCACAAAGGTTACAATTTACAATTACGTTCCTTGTGCCTTCTCATTGTTATATTTACCAGAAGTCTTAAATATAATTTCTTTAGGTTATTTTTCTCTCCTCGTGCTTCAAGTCCATGCAGGGCGGATCCACTGTTATAGATATTGGGTTTATCTGAATTAAAATTATAAATTTATGAATAATTACTTTTAACAATATAATCACTTTAACATTAAGAATATTAAATGTTGAACCCACAAAATTTTAATCTTGAATATGCTCTTGTATCTCATATTTGCTTCAATCCATTCTTTTATTTAGTAACGTTAAATCTTGGCGTGCAACCGACTTTTATCAAAACTATGGGCAGGAGAGTTATGGGGAAAGGGGATACCAATGATATGGCCTCTCTTGTCTATATGAAGTTAACCAGTTTGCCTCGTTAATATTATCCAACAAAATTGGATCAATAGTACCACGTAGGGCTGTTTATTTGGATCGGATATCTGAAATCCGAACCGATCCATTCAATTTCGGATTTCGGATTGGACCGGATTTCGGATTGTGTTTATAAAAATTTTGGATTTCGGATCGGATTCGGATTGGTATATTTTAATCCAATCCGATCCGAAATCTGAAATTATTAGGCAATGTATAAATACTACACTTTAATTTCGGATAGTCAGTACTTTCTTTACATCTTCCTCCAAGTTATTACCTTTACAATTGCTAGAGTTAGCTATATTGGCACCATAGTACTCTCATAATTGTATAAACATGAATTTTTCTTAATGCATTGCCTTTTACAAAGAAAATATACATATTAGTTTGCAACATTGCGGCATTTACGATCCGAAATCCGATCCGATCCAAACTTTAAAATCCGAATCCGATTCGATATAATTCGGATCGGATTCGGATTGCATTTTCTAGAATCCGAAATCCAAAATCCGATCCGTGCACAACCCTAGTACCACGCGCTACGTATCAACACCTTAATATTTTATTGTATTTAATATACACTAGATTACTAAAACATAATAGCTCAACCATATTCCTCTTCTTAGAATTTGTGCATAACTTATAGAGAATAATTAAGAGATACTAATAATAATGTAATATAGAATATAATAAATATTCTTCTCACATGTTTAAATTTGTTCAAATTTTTCTCACATCTTGATGAGCTAGAAGTTAAACTTAGTACTTTGACGGTAATTTTCCTCACAACCGTATGTCTCTGGCTCTAACAGTCGTATAACAACCAAATAGCCCATCTGCTTCTGTGAAACAACCTAATTGACTCAACAACTCACTGATTGTATTAACACAACTGAACGGAATTACAATACTCAATTTGCAGTGGAGCAATAGAAGAAAAAAATAGCAGAGAACAGAGTAGGGGATGAGAAGAGAACAGAATGATAGAGATGAGAAACAGATCACAAAGCAACAAAATAATCTAGTCTACTACATTCACTGTTAGCTATTTATAACATCTGGTATCCTTCACACCCTGCACACCTATGCTGCCTCTTCACGTTTTCACCGCCCAGTCCCTATAACGAAATCAGTTAGTCTTTTGGAAGGGACTCTCACGCGCTTACATCTTCTCGCTACTTCACTGTCTTGTTGATTATGCTGGTCCAAAGTGGCATCTGAGGTGTCCACCACGTCATTCTGATGAGTCACAACAATACTCCCGCCCTTCAAGGAACCTTGTCCTCAAGGTTCAGAGAGGAATCAGGTCCAAGGCTAGTCATATCTGTAAGATGCAGAGGGGTCATTTGTTCAGCAGGTTCTCTAACACAACGTTTGAGCATTGAAATATGGAAGACAAGATGGATACGAGCGGCTTCAGGTAACTCTAACTTATAAGCAACCTCTCCAATACGTTTAAGAATTTTAAATGGGCCAAAGTAGCGCCTACCCAGCTTTGGATGTTGTTGAAAACGTACAGTATTTTGAGGATAAGGTTTGAGTTTGACATAAACCCAATCACCCACCTGAAAAGTTAACTCCCTTCGACTATTGTCAGCTAGACCCTTCATACGATTCTGCGCACGGACAAGATTAGCCTTAAGAAGAGCCAAAACCTCATCTCTGTCCACCAAATAAGCTTCAACCACTTCGCTAGGACTACTGCCCAAGATATATCGTGCCACAGTAGGCGGATCTCGCCCATATAAAGCTCGAAATGGGGTCATTCCTCCCGAGGTATGAAAGGAGGTGTTGTACCAGTACTCTGCCCACAGTAACATCGCAACCCATCTACTAGGAGAATCAGCCACAAAACACGAAGATATTGCTCCACGCATTTGTTCAAGGCCTCTGACTGGCCATCCGTCTGTGGATGGTATGCGGTGCTCATGGCTAAGGTGGTGCCTTGAAAACGATTAAGTTCCTGCCAAAAACTATGCAAGAAATGAGGGTCGCGGTCAGTGACAATCGACCTTGGGGGGACGTGAATTCGAATGATCCCCACTACAAAGGCCTCCGCAACTGATTGGGCAGTGAAGGAGGATAGCAAGGCAATGAAATGTCCATACTTTGACAGTCGATCCACAACAGTCATGATAGTCGACTTACCCCTCGACCCAGGCAAGCATGTGATAAAATCCATTTCTATATCCTCAGATACCATAGAGGGAATGGGCAGAGGCTGAAGTAGTCCAGCGGGAAGATGGTGAGAATCTTTCATTTGTTGGCAAATTTGGCAAGCAACCACAAAACTCTGAACATCCCTCTTCATGCCCCTCCAATAAAAATTAGAAGCTATTCTATGATAGGTACGTGCCACGCCAGCATGACCACCAACTACTGTATCATGGAACTCATGGAGCAGTGTTTTCCTCAACTGAGAATCAACGGGAATGACCAAGCGACCCCTAAAAAATAAGAGACCGTTTCGGAAAGTAAAGCCCGAGTCAGTAATGGTGTTGTCTTGTATGGTCTGTTGGAGTGTTATCAACTCAGGATGTGTTTTGTTTAGGGTCTTGAGCTCACCCTCAAGATCATAACCCCGTATCGTTATAGTAAGGAAAACAGCCTCAGAATTTCGAGAGAGGGCATCAGCAGCTTGGTTTAACTTGCCTGGGCGGTATATGATCTGGAAATCATATCCTACCAATTTGCTCAGCCATTTCTGTTGTTCAGGGGTCTGAATTGTTTGATTTGTCAAATTCTTGAGGGATTGCTGGTCTGTGTATATGGTGAATCTCCTCCCAAGCAAGTATTGGCGCCACTTGCTAACTGCCTGGGTGATTGCAAACATTTCCCTGTGATAGGTAGATGCCCCTTGCATCCTATTTATCAACTTTTGGCTATAATATGCGACTGGATGTCCCTTTTGCGAGAGCATGCCCCAATGCCCTGTCCAGAAGCATCTGTCTCTAGTTGAAATTCTTGAGAGAAGTCGGGCAAGGCTAGGACAGGTGTGGTACTGAGTTTGTCTTTGAGAGTATCGAAAGCGGATTGAGTAGTTGCTGTCCAAGAAAAAGAATCCTTTCGCAGTAGGTCTGTGAGAGGTCCAGCAATTGCGGCATAGTGGTGGATGAACCTTCTATAGTACCCCGCCAGTCCAAGGAAGCTACACACTTCTTTTACAGTCTTAGGCTCAGGCCATTGTTGAATTGCTGCAATCTTTGCAGGATCTACACTGAGTCCTTGGTTAGAAATCACATGACCTAGGTAGTCGACTGAGGTTTAGCCAAATTGACATTTACTCTTTTTTGCTACCAAGTTGTGTTGCCGAAGTTGACCCAACACTGTTTAGTTCGGTAATTTTTTTTAAAATATGTATATATATTATATAATGACACCCCTTGAATTTTTGGTGAGTTTGTTTCGTTAAATATTTGACTCCCCTTAATAAAAATCCTAGCTCCGCCACTGAAGCCATCATGTAATTAGATGTGGTTGTAGATATGGGTGGGAATGTCTAATAGGTTAGATGTTTTAATTTCGACCACTGAGAAGTTGCCACGTGAAATTTAAATACTTATTTTTTCAATTCAGCATTGACCTAACGCTCAACGGGCATAAGTGAACCAAAAGATAAATTAAGGGGTATATTAAGCCCAATAGGTGGATGGGGGACATTTTTAGACCTTTTTTAATAGTTCAAGAACATTTTTTACCCTTCTCCGTACTTAAAAAACCCTTCAATAAATAGAAATGAGTGTACAAATTAGGTATGGGCCCCGCAGATAGCATCTCAGCGTAATTTCTTTTTTTTTTTTTTTTGGCAGAGCCAATACTTCCAACTTAAAATAGACCATGCAAGATAGTATTGTAGGTAACAGTATCAGTCTTATCCTTTTTGAAAAATTTCATGAAACAATTGCGTGGTATCGCACAATTTTTTTCTTATAATTATATCCATTTATTAGTAGGTTATAACAAAAAATATTAGGCTCAACGCTCTTATTATCATGAAGCCATCCAGTGGCGGAGCCACATGCACCCAAGGGGTGTCAACCGACACCCCTTTGTCGGAAAATTACACTGTTTAGTTCGGTAATTTTTTTTAAAATATGTATATATATTATATAATGACACCCCTTGAATTTTTGGTGAGTTTGTTTCGTTAAATATTTGACTCCCCTTAATAAAAATCCTAGCTCCGCCACTGAAGCCATCATGTAATTAGATGTGGTTGTAATTTGGTATAATCACACCGTTTAGCTTGTTTGTTTGGCAAGTAATTACTCAGTTAGTGTGAAATTAGGTGTAATTGAGAGCAGTATTTTAAAAGGCATTTCTGAGACTCGTCTGGGGCTCGTCCTTGGGCAGGGCACTTGCAAGACGCCTTGGGGCTCATGTATGGGGCTTAGTTCTGGGAGGCTTACGCCCCAAGCTCCCGACCGTGCGCCCTAACACGCCGGGGCTCGCCTAACAGTTCTAACGCAAATCACGTGTCGAATTTCCTAATTAATATCGTTGACGTTCAAAATTCTTTAATGAATTAATGATAAAAGTTCTATTCATCGATAGAAATATGAAGATTGAGCATAATTCTAATAATGAGACATAATATTGCGAATTTATATCTATTGGTCATGTCTTAGTTCATTTGTCGCTACTTGTTATACACTATTATTAATTAATTTGATATCTTAAACTAATTTCTATTTATTCATGAAGGAGTAATTTTTTAATTATCGTACAAATAAAATTTTATTAATTATTAATGTCACGATCCCAAATCCTAACAGGTCGTGATGACGCCTATCGTGGAACTAGGCTAGCCAACCATCACATTACTACGCATTTTTCAACAGCAAACATAGCATAAAATAAATTATTTAAGTCTTAGCGTCCCAATAATAGTCTACACAACTCTAAACAGAACCTCCCAAGACTGGAGTCAACATGGTCACGAGCATCTACGAAATAAAACTAACTCTACTAATGTCTTAAATAAAGTCTATGAATGAAATGCTAAAACTAAATAAGGAAGGGAAATGGAGAAGCTGTGGACGCTGGATATCTACCTCGAAATCCCATAAAACTGCCGCTAACGAACAGAGACAGCTACTGCTCCGAGCTGGTACCTGGATCTGTGCACAGAGGCACAGGGAGTAATGATGAGTACGCCAACTCAGTAGTAATGAAAATAAATCAGAGTCTGAGAAATACGAAACACACATCACAGATACACCAATTCACAAAAATAGTAAAACACCAAGTCATCATAAAGTATTCATCAAATACATAAGTTCGAAAACCAATTTTCAGAAATCCTTTGAAACAAGTATAATTTCAATATATCTCAGTAAAAATCAGTTGGAAAACGAAGTGAATCGTAATTAAAAACTCAGTAAAATTTTCATAAATCTGCCCCTTGGACCAAAATCATTTCTCGTAACAATTTCCTTCAGTATCAGCCCATCAGACAACCTCACAGTCACTCAATATCATCCCATCAGGCAACCTCACAATCACTCAGTATTAGCCCATCAGGTAACCTCACAATCACTCAGTATCAGCCCTGCGGGCATCACTCGCACTCAATAGGTACCTGCGTTCACTGGGGGGGTGTACAGACTCCGGAGGGGCTCCTACAACCCAAGCGCTATAACAAGCCACATCATGGCATAAATCACTCACAATATCGGCCCGCAGCCTCTATCATATCACAACATCCTCACAATAATGGCCCGCAACCTCACTCAGTCAGACACTCTCAACATGCCCTTTAGGCCATAAATATACCGGGTTCTCGACCCAAAAATAGAGTTTCATTTTTAATAAATAGTATCAAAATACTCTGAGTGTCAAAATAATTATAAAGAAAAGACTGAGTGAAAATCATAACATATCAGTGAGGAAAATAGTAAAATCAGCCCCCAAGGGGTAAACATGTCGGCACTAGGCTCCAAACATGGCTTACAGCCGAAAACATATCAAATATATATATATCAATAGTATTAAGCATAGGCTTTAAAATCGATTTCGCAACTCAATAGTTGCCTAAAAAGGAATATATCTCCAAAGTTCCAATCTTTTCATTCCAAAATCCGTGAAAGGATGTAAAGTCCGGGGTTTCATACCCTCAGGACAGGATTTAAAGACATTACTTACCTCAAACTAGCCCGGAAACTATTCCGCAATACACTTGCCTCTCGAATCAACTCCCGAGTGCTCCAAATATACCAAGTTCAGATTTTTATCATCAAATTATGCTTAAGGACTGAATTCCAATTGAAAAACATCAATTTTAGCTCAAACCCGAAATTTGCGAAAACCCGACCCCCGGGCTCGCGTCTCGGTACTCAGGAATTTTTATACCAAAATGTTCTTCGTCATCTCACAAGTCCGTACATATAAAGAATGTTAAAATCGGAGTTCGTTTGACCCCTCAAATCGACCCCTAAAGGTCTCATAATCTCAAGCCCTAACCCCACCTTTTTCTACTGATTTTCATGAATTAAACACTGGGATTATGTTCCTTAATCACCTATAATCGAGTTTTAAGGTCCAAAATACTTACCTCTATGATGAACACTGATTTTTCCTCTTCAAAATCGCCTCAAAAGTTTCTTCCCCTTCAAAAATGGTGTTAAAATAGGTTAGGGTCGCGGAAGGGTTTTAATTTAACTGCCCAGTTATTATTCATCGCGATCGCGGGACCCACTTCGCGATCGCGGAGCACAAATTTCCATCTGCCCAAAAACACTCTTTGCGATCGCAGAGCTCCTGTTCCTTAAGTAATGCGATCGCCAGCCCCATCACGCGATCGCGAAGGAAAAATGCCCTTCCTCGCGCGCCCTTCATTTACTCTACGCGCCCGCAAAATGCTCCCCGCGATCGAACAATTCAACCTGCCCATGCTCTGCTATCGCTGACCTTTTTACGCGATCACAGAGACAAAATTTGCCTGCCTTGACTTTTACCCTACGTGATCGCATATACTCCTACGCGATCACGATGAAGGAATTTCAGCTGTCAAAACACCAGAAAACAGCAGTCTTTTCCCAAGCCAAAATGTCCGTTAACCATCCGAAATCAATCCCGAGCCTCTCGGGACTCCAACCAAATTTACCAACACATCATAAATGGCCATTCAAACTTAGTTGCACCCTCGGAACACCAAAACTAACATCGAAACACCAAAATCACATCGGATTCAAGCCTAAGAACTTTCAAATTTCTAAAATCCACTAACGATGCCGAAACTATCCAAAACAACTCCGATTAACCTTAAATTTTGCATACATATACAAAATGACATTATGAACCTGTTCCAACTGTTAGAATTCCATTCCGACCCCGATAGCCTATTTTCCACTGCCGACCGGAAATCGCCAAAAACTAACTTTCGCCAATTCAAGCCTAATTCTACACCGGACATCACAAAATTATTCTGAACACGCTCCTAAGTCCCAAATCACCTAACGAAACTATTCGAGCCATAAAATCCGCATTTCGAGTTCGTTTACCAATAAGTCAACTCTCAATTGACTTTTCCCATCTTAAGGCTATTTTTAAAGACTAGATGACTGAACTCTCACTACAACCATTCAATTTCAAGCCTACCAACTCTAACACATCAATAACAGTATAATCAATCTATAACAAGTCAATAACAGTGATTATAATGCAGATTCTACGTAACGACAAACCGGGTCGTTACAATTTATTTTAAGAAAGGTAAAATATGGAGTTTGATAAAAAAATTAAAGAAATTGTAAATTTTTTATTAATTGAAAGTTAAAGACGTTATACGTGATTTATATGCATTAATTATACTTAAGAATCATGTTAGATATATTTTTACGGGTTCCTTTAATTTTCTTTTAATTTTTAACTTTTAATTTATATTTTCTATTTTTTGTGTTATTATGTTATTTTATTAATTTATGAATTAAATTTTTTAAAGATCCATGGGCTTACGACCCCCCGCCTCGAGGATTACACCTCACCTCATCTCAAGTAAAACGCCCCGTCTCATGCTCACGCCTTTTAAAATATTGCACAGTAAATATTTATAAACGGGTAAAATTGCATAAAAATTGAATAAAACTATTATATATATCACATATCTATAGTCATTATAAATATTTATTGTCAATTATAACGGGTAAAATGTTTATTCAATTTTTATGCAATTTTACCTGTTTATAAATATTTATTGTCAATTATAACGGGTAAAATGTTTATTCAATTTTTATGCAATTTTACCTGTTTATAAATATTTATTGTCATTATATTATTTTATAAAATATTAAATACCTACGGGGCTTACGTCTCGCTGAGGCATATATAAAACGCATCGCCTTACTCCCACGCCGTTTAAAACACATATTGAGAGGGAGTAATTACACGATCTCCAATTTTCAAGGGGAGGTGAGAATTGGTGATAATTACACCACGTATTTACCAAATGACATATATTCTTTTTTTTTCTTTTCAAATATGTATCTATTAACTTCCATTTTATCTATTAACTTCCATTTCTGCCATATTCTTACTCCATTATGGATAATGATATTCTAACGTTATAATTCCTGACATTTTTCTTCTTCCGTTTTATATCTCTTCTTTTATTGATGTGATCGTATTACACTAGTACCGATTGGAGTACTTTGTAGGTTGATGTCGATGTTGATCATGGTAATGAACTCAATGACCTGCTATATTGTTGTTTCCATTATTTTTTATGTTGTTGAAATAATTATTTAATCAGAAAATTGATCGATGATTATTGAAATTTTATTAGCTTTATAATAAGAAGTTTCTGTATAAATTATGGTGTAGCTAGATTGATAAGTAGTGTTTGTAATTTTTTAAATAAATATTTTATTTTCTACTGTAATAATTAGAATAAATTTTTATTATGAAAAAGTAATAATAAATTCATATTTATGTATTTTTTTTAATTTAAGAAGTGCAACACATCATGAATTACATATTATATCCATACATATAGTTGGTAAAATATTCAATTTTTATTGGGTTTTTAATTTATTCATATTAAAATAGTGATAGATTTATATAAAAGATACCGATTATTCTTCACAATACTAGTTACCAATTTATAATTATATATGCATATATTTGCTACATGTTAAAATTTACTTATATGTTCATCTGGAAAAAGAATTAACTTTTATTTTAAATAAAAATATTTTACTATGTAATTACACTCGTCCAACCGAATATGACACATGTAATTCGTAACGACCCAACCGGTCATTTTGTGTGTTGGGACTCCGTTCCCGTGAATGACTTTTTCCATAGCGACTACTAGTGCCTTATGACTTGTGTGGGCCGGTAGTTCGAGATTCGGAAGTGATTTGGCCAGTTCAGGAACACTTGGTTCCTGAAGGCTAGCCTATTTGGCTGATTTTGGTTCCGAGCAGCATTTTGAGCAAACGACCTAGGAATCGAGTTCTGACAGATCTAGCAGCTCCGGATGATGATTTCGGACTTGGGAGTGTGTTCGCCTCGGGTTTTTGATGACCCGGGAGTATTTCGGCACCTGAATTGGAATTCAGGATTTCATGTGATTTGGAATTCAGCCTGGAATTGGACCTCGTGATATCATGGTCCGAATGGAATTCCGGAACTGGCAATAGTTCCGTATAGTCATTTATGACTTGTCCGCAAAATTTGGGGTCATTCCGAGCAGTATAGACCCGTTCGGCGTATTGATGAGCCATTTGATTTTTCTTGAAATCCTAAGTTTGATCTAAGGGGTTTTGGAGAGTGATTCTTGGTTTGAATGATGTTTTTAGTGTTCTGGGAGCTCGAGCAAGTCCGTCATGTGATTTGGGACTTGTTGGTATAATTTGTCGAGGGCTCGGGTGGACCCAGGGGTCTCCCGGACCCCGACCAGGGTAAAAAACCAGCAATTGAACTGCTGGTGGGAATTTACTGGTGTGACCGCACCTGCGGTCCAAGAGCCGCAGGCGCGAGGTTCGCACCAGTGGAATTCCCTTCGCCGGTGCGGCTCCTTCCGCAGGAGCGGCCTTCTCTCCGCATGCGCGACTCCGCAGGAGCGGACAAAGACCCGCAGGCGCGACCTTCCCCAGGGGCCCAGGCCATTGCAGGAGCGGCCAATTCTCCGCAGGCGCGGACAAATGTCCGCGGGTGCGAAAAATTCGCCCAGTGCCCAGGCCATTTTCCGCAAGCGCGATCCAATTTCCGCAGGTGCGAGTCCGCACCTGCGATCCAAAAGTCGCAGGTGCGGAAACTGTTGGGCAGTCCAAATAAAAGGCCCAAGTCGTGATTTCATTCCCAAAATCATATTTTCCTCCATTGTTGACGACCCCAAGAGCTCCAGAACGGGTATTTCGGCCTAGAAATTCAGGTAAGTGATTCCCTAACCCTCCGCATGTCAATTTCTTCCGTTCTTTGAGAATTTCCTCTTCCTAATTCATAGAAATTCATAAGAAATTGTTGGGGAGAATAGAGGGTTTTGATGAAAATGTGAATTCTGATTTTTGGGCCATTGAGGGATGATTAATTGAGTTAATCTTGATCCTTAGGCGACGTATAGCGCGTTTCTTCAAGAATTATAATTTTCCGGACGCCGAGGCTCGGAGTTGAATTTCCAAAGTACGTCAAGAATACGTTTTTAAGGAAATATTTGATAAATCCTCCTCGAATCTTCCTAAATTGATATAATTATGTGCTTTTGGCTAGTTGCGAGCCATCGAGGGTGATTCGGAGGATTCGTGCGTCGTGTTGATTGGTCCGTTGGCTGGAGGAGCACTTGTCCAGGTGAGTCTCCTTTCCAAACTTTGTAAGAGGGAAATGTCCCCTAGACTATTGATTGCTAATTGTGCTCGTTGAGGGGGCTAAGTACGCACCACGTGACGAGAGTCCGTACGTGGCATCTATACTGTATGTTGGGTAGCCGTAGGACCCACGAGCATGTTCTAACTGTTGTTTGATATTATCTGATGTTTTGTACGAGTTATTACTGATATATGATGAAATTGAGCTATGATAGCTGCGAATTAAATGTACATAATATTCAGATAAGAATTATGAACTCCATCAATTGAGTAATTGTGTTACTCCTGATATAATTGATAAAGAGCAAAGAATAAATGAGATGATGAGCCGCTGAGCTAAACGAAGGTGGTTAAAATTCCTTCTTATACTTGAATAATGTAATAAGTCTTGATAATGAATTGTTTATANCAAAGAGGATAATATGATGAAAATCCTAACTTTGGCTATCAAGTGAGGTGTGAGTATCCGATCCCGTTGAGTGTGGGCGAGTCGATACCACGATGTCTACATATACACATATATATATATGCATTCATGCAGTCGCATACACGCATGCATGCATTCATGGCCCCCGAGTCACAGGTTTGATTCGTGATCGGGGAGAACTTATATTTTTATTGCCCCTGAGTCACAGGTTTGATTCGTGATCAGGGAGGAATTTCACTTATATTTTTACTAGCCCCTGAGTCACAGGCTTGATTCGTGATCAGGGAGGAATTACACTCATATTTTTACTAGCCGCTGAGTCACAGATTTGATACGTGGTCAGGGAGAGATCAGACTTATTTTACTTGCCCCTGAGTCACAGGTTTGATTCGTGATCAGGGAGGAATTACACTCATATTTTTACTAGCCGCTGAGTCACAGATTTGATACGTGGTCAGGGAGAGATCAGACTTATTTTACTTGCCTCTGAGTCACAGGTTTGATTCGTGATCAGGGAGAATTATACTACTAT
>MDKH01004453.1:0-29980 GCA_005239495.1 Nicotiana undulata | reverse complement strand
TTGACGGGGCAATCGAATTGTATTGATGTATTTCTATGCACTTGGGACTTCTTAGTATTGACTCTCACTTTATGTTGTTGCTTTGTGTTACTATGTATGCACGAGGGGACATTCCGTACCGAGTGATTGTGAGGTTATGCACGAGGGGACATTCCGTGCCGAGTGTTATTATATATGCACGAGGGGGCATTCCGTGCCGAGTGATTGTGAGGTTATGCACGAGGGGACATTCCGTGCCGAGTGTTATTATATATGCACGAGGGGACATTCCGTGCCGAGTGATTGTGAGGTTATGCACGAGGGGACATTACGTGCCGAGTGTTATTATATATGCACGAGGGGACATTCCGTGTCGAGTGATTATTTTATATGCACGAGGGGACATTCCGTGCCGAGTGATTGTGAGGCTATACACGAGGGGACATGCCGTGCCTTTCTCTGTTCATTATCTGTTGGGAAGTTAAATTTCTGCCTTGTCTTTACGTTTCATTTGTTACTCTGTTCTGTAGTGCCCGCATATTGTTATCCCCACCTCCCCAGCATGTTCTCCCCATATCTGTCTTACTTGCTTATTTCTGTTGCCATTTTTCCTGCTATTATATAAAATTGCACAGGTACATATGTTGTGTTGGTCCTAGCCTCGTCACTACTTCGCCGAGGTTAGGCTCGACACTTACTCAATACATGGGGTCGGTTGTACTGATGCTACACCTGCACTTCTTTAGGTTGTGCAGACTACGCAGCCGGACCCGGAGATCACTGAGGATCGGAGCATCTCATTAAGTCACACAGGAGACTCGAGGTAGACCCGCAGACGTTCGTGGGCCTTGACGTCACCTTCTACTTTCCACTTTCAGCTCTGTCTTACTTTGTATTTCAAAGACAGTCTTATGTATTTATTTCAGACCTTTTGTTTGTAGTAATCTCTTAGATAGTCCGTGAGTATGTGACACCAGTTCTGGGATTTGTTTATGGGTTTTATTTCAAAAAGTGCTATGTTGTATTTTGGGTTATTTTGTTAAATTTTATATGGTGGGCCATCGAAGCCTTGGTTATCTTGTTCGTATTTGTTGTTAATAAGTTTTATTTAGTTCAAACATTGGCTTGTCTAGCGGGTTCAACGTTAGACGCAGTCATGGCCCGAAGGTGGGATCTTGGGTCATGACATATCATTTTCCATGGGTCGTTATAAGATTAAAATGATATGTAAACATTGGAAGATCATGAATTTAAATACATCAGTAATAAGAGGCTTAAACACATTGTATTACTTCCATAAAAGGTGAGCATAGTAATTACCATTGAAACATGAAATTAAATCATGAGTATTTGATACAAGAATCATAGTTGAAGCATTTTTCGAAAGGGGGAATAATAGAACAAGAACGAAAACATACCCAGTATAATCGCACAAGTGGGTCTAGGGAGGGTAGTGTGTACGCGGACCTTACCCCTACCTGGCGAGGTAGAGAGGTTTTTTCCAATGAAGGGGAGCATAATATGATAAGGGCAATTGGAACATGTCTTGAGTACATAATCATTTGGGTAAATCACATTCGAAGCAATTTGGAACATTAGGAATAAGACCTTGAACAATCCATGCTTGGAGCTTTAAAAAAAAGAACTCATGTAATCCAATTCAATAGAAGGAGATTAGCCAACATACCTTAATTAAGTTTTCCTTAGGATCACTACAATGTTCCACTAATCTTAGCAACCTCAATCTACATTAACATAATTCATTAGAACCACTATTAGAAGGATTCTCATGATATAGGTCTTTTAGGCATTCCATCAAACACCTAACATGCAAAATCAACTACAAGGTTCTATAATGGAAATTCCTTCACCCCGAAACCAACGTCCAAGCAATAACTGAATCTACAATATTCCTACAACACCCAACAACCTTCATTGGCACATGCATGCCCACCCATTTACTTCTAACCCATAAGAATCACAATCACATCTCCATTTCTTCATACACACCCAAATTAGAGATTGAGGGTATATGAATTCCGATCACCATCCCATAAGTCCCAACATAATAAACTCTTACTTAACCCATTAATAAACTTTTCATGAAAGCTTAGGGATTAAATCTTACACCATTAGTTGAAGACCTTGTGAGTATCTTCCTTGTATCTCCAAGATTGAGCAAGAAATTGAGGAGTAGAAGTGTTAGAGCTCTCCCATTATCTCTAGAGTGTATCCTCTTCTCAAAACAATATAACTCTCTCTAAAATAACCCCTTAATCCTTTTATCAAAATAGAGTCAGGTTAGAAAATTCCCGAAAATAACCCCTGATGTCAAATCTGCGATCCCAGAATGCACCGCAAAAATATTTTGCGGTTCGTGAATTGGGCCTCCATGTATAGGTTGGGACTGCTCAGTCTGCAACAGATTCACAGCTCACGGAATGATTCTATGATTCGCACATCGGACCATGAAGTCTCTGTCTAAAAATTTCCATGTTAATTATGCGACGGATACGCAAACCGCAAAATTATTATGCAATCCCTTAACTCACTGCGAAATGACCCTCAAAATTAAGTTACTTATGACTCAATCTGCGATGGTTATGCAGTTAGCAGAACCAATCCGCAGTCTGCATAAGTGATGGCAAAATAGCCATTTTCTTGCAACTCTCCTACCTACTTATGATGCATTCCACAATCCACAAATTCATATTGTAACGAGCAACAACCTTTTGAACACATTAGCTTAACATTGGCACTATAAAACCTTAAATCCTTAGAAAACTTTTAGAGGACTTACAAGTTGTTTCCTCCTCACTTTAGTGGTACACCTTCATAGGATGTCCAGGAGTTCTTGGTCCTACGTCATGAGATCTTGCACAATTTGGGACTAGTTGTAAGACCCCATAAAAATTTTACCAAAGCCCCGGGGTTTTGTGGTGTTGAGGTAGGCTAACGTGTTTGAGAGTTGTAAATAATATTCGGTACAAACTTTTTGGAATATGCAATACGCTGAGGAGTTGGAAGGAAATTGTTGCAGAACATGGCGTTTCTGTGAAGAATTGTCCTAGACCTACAACTCCAACAGAGATTCACAGTTTCTTGGGATTAACTAGGTATTATAGGAGGTTTGTGGAGGGTTTCTCTACTCTAGCCTCTCCATTGACCAAACTAATGAAGAAGGCGGTTAAATTCCAGTGGTCAGATGCATGTGAAAAAAGCTTCCAAGAGTTGAAGACAAAATTGACTACGGCTCCGGTGTTGACCTTACTGGAGGGTATAGAGGGGTTTGTAGTAGGTATATGGTGATGCTTAGAGAATTGGACTTGGGTGTGTATTGATGCAACATGTCAATTTTATCTCTTATGCTTCTAGGTAACTCAAGATTCATGAGAAGAACAATCCAACACACGACTTAGAGCTCGCGGCGGTGGTTTTGGCATTGAAGATTTCGTGTCAATATTTGTATGGGTTCCATGTAAATATATTCATGGACCATAAGAGCCTTCAATATATTTTCAAGCAAAAGTAATTGAATTTGACGCAGCGAAGATGGTTTGAGTTACACAAAGACTACGACATCGATATCCTACATCATCTGGGGAAGGCTAATGTTGTGGCGGATGCTCTTAACTGAAAATCCATGGGTAGTTTGGCTCAGTTGGAGGCACATCAAAGGCCGTTGTCCAAGGAAGTTCACTAGTTGTCTAGTTTGGGAGTTCGTCTTGCGGGCCTTGTGAGGAGGCGTGATTGCGCAAAATTGGGCTGAATCATCACTTGTTGTGGAAGTCAAGGAGAATCAATACGACGATCCATTGTTGGTATATGTATACGGCTAAAATCGGAGAGTCCAATTTTATGATTATTATGGAATTCCATAGCCCGTCTTCAGAAGGATCGAGGCACAGCTCGAGGTTTGACCCCGATGGAGCACATCGTGGATTCCCTATGCTCGACCTCGGGGTGGTGAAAAATTGGTGACTACCATGGACAAGCGGGACGTGGTTAGAGGTGACCAGGTCTACAAGAATAGTACAAGTCTGTACCGTGACATTAAATAACTGTACCAACTACATATCTTTGTAATAAATGCATATGTACTATGTTGGGATTCCCTCTCCTATTTAAAGGGGACCCTTGTCATTTTGTAACACACATGATATTTAATACAAGAACAAGAACATTCTCTGCTCTATAACTCAAACATACTCTACTATTGCTCTATTGATTTATTGCTTACATTTATTGCATTTCATTGATTGTTCTTCATTTATTACTCATAATTGATCATAAAAGGCCACTTTCGAGGCCCTCTTAAATGTTATTCATTCATCGACCACCTCCTATCAGGAAACCTAGCTCGACCGCGAGGCCCTACCTAGGACAACTCGAGACCCCGATTCACAACTGTTCGGTTTGTGTAACATACTGTCCTTAAGCTTTTATTTCACTTTCCTAACTCACACTTAGCATCTATTGATTAACAACTAGTATTAAAATAAATCACGTATTTTTAGAACCACAAAATCAAATTTAATTGTTATTACCATTTTCAAGGTAAAAAGTTTGGCGCCCACTGTGGGGCTAAAAATAATAGTGATTTTTTAATGTTGGTATACTGAAAAACACAAGTCATTCTTCACACTTTTTCTTGTCCAATAATCTTTGATTCCAGGTCAAAATGTCTAACTCAGTGAATGCACATGAAAACAACGGTCTTGAAGACCATGGAGAGAATGGTGTGGCTATTTCAGGCGCCGGTGTACCACTGCAAAACCTTGAGGACGAACCAGAGCCAATCCTCGTAGATGTGGGCTCACGCAACGCCCAACACGTCGATATAAGCTACCACACTGACGGGGGTCCACGCTAAGAAAACCAACAGGAAGCTCAGAAATCTCCAGCTCGGGAGGAAATAAAGCCATCAAAAAAACCCAAGCACAACAGCACCGGAAATGGCTCCTCGAGTCGAACAGGCACCGGAGAGGTCCAGCAACAACGGTCCAGCAGCCGACCCACTATTATGAAGATGCTCGAGGACCTCACGAAGAGGATTGAATCAGGAGAAAAGAAGATAGAAGCTAATGACAAAAAGGTGGAGACCTATAACTCGAGGGTCGATCAGATCTCGGGCGCACCACCGATTCAGAAGGGTGTAGACTCAAAGAAGTTCCTGCAAAAGCCATTCCCATCAAGTGCTGCTCCAAAACCCATCCCGAAGAAATTTATAATGCTCAATCTCCCGAAGTATAACAGGGCCTCGGACCCCAACGAGCACATCACTGCTTACACTTGTGTCGTAAAAGAAAACGACCTGAAGGACGACGAGATTGAATATGTCTTGTTAAAAACATTCAGAGAGACATTATCAAAGGGGACCATGATGTGGTATCACAGCCTATCCCCGAATTCAATAGACTCATTTGCCATACTAGTAGATTCTTTTATAAAGGCATATGTTGGTGCCATAAGGGTTGATACAAGGAAATCTGACTTCTTCAAAATTTAACAGATAGAAAACGAGATGCTAGGGGAGTTTGTATCTCACTTTCAAATATAGCGAATTGAATTACCACCAGTCTCCGATGACTGGGCAATGCAAGCCTTCACTCAAGGTTTGAATGAACGGAGCTCGGTAGCTTCGAAACAGCTAAAGCATAACTTGGTTGAATATCCCATTGTAACTTGGGCGTACATCCACAACCGGTATCAGTCAAAGATCAGGGTCGAGGACAACCAACTAGGAGCCCCTTCGGGCTCAGTATATCCTAGCAGGATCCTAGCAAAGGAACCAAGGACAAGCAAGGAAAGGTACCAACCATACATCGAAGATCGAAGAAATGCCCCAAGGCGCAACATACCTCGAAACGATCGAACGATGGATCGAGGTCATAGTTCTCGGGGACTTATGAACAAAGATAGGTTCGGTAGACACGCAGGGTCGGTGGAGGCACCCCGATTATCTGAGTACAACTTCAACATTGATGTTTCAGACACCGTATCAGCCATAGGTAAAATCAAAGACACTAGGTGTCCAAAACCCATACTATTGGACCCCTCGCAAAGGAACCCTAACTTGATGTGCGAATTTCACGGCACACACAGTCATAGGACCGAAGATTGCAGACAGCTCTGAGAATAAGTAGCCCGATTACTCAGTAAAGGGCACCTCCGAGAGTTCCTCAGCCATGGAACTAAAAATCATTTTCGAGAAAGAGAGGCAGGCATGAGGAATGAAACAAGAGAACCTCAGCACATCGTTCACATGATCATTGGGGGAACCGACGCTCCTCAAGGGTCGGCGATCAAACGGACAAAAATATCCGCCACAACAGAAAGGAAAATTTAGAACTACATGCCCGAGGGAATTCTTGCATTCAGTGAAGAAGACTTCGAGACTGTGTCTCAACCGCATAATGATGCACTGGTAATTTCTTTTCTTTTGAATAACATTCAAATCAAACGTGTGCTCGTGGATCCAAGTAGCTCGGCCAACATAGTCAGGTCGAAGGTGGTGGAGCAGCTCGGACTGCTTGATCAAATCATACCCACCTCCCAAGTCCTCAACGGATTCAACATGGCCGGCAAAGCAATGAATGGGAGATCATCCTCCTGGTCAACATGTCCGGTATAGTTCAAAATACCAAATTTCATGTCATCGAAGGTGACATGAGGTACAATGCGTTGCTTGGAAGGCCATGGATACACAACATGAGGGCTGTGCCATCAACTCTTCATCAGATGATGAAGTTTCCAACAAAAGACGGTATAAAATCAGTATATGGGGAGCAGCATGCGGAAAAGGAGATGTTCGCAGTTCACAACGAGGTACCAACATCCATACCCTCCACCTCGGAGAAGCCAGAGGACAAACAGACCCCCGAGGATGATGAAGAAGACTTCCTGGCTCCCCGAACCTTCGTTTCCCTTGAAGAATCGGACGCAACAAAATCAACAATTGAAGAAATATAGCAGGTTGTTTTGGTCGAACGTCTCCCAGATCGAAAGGTATACTTGGGAACGGTATTAACCCACGAACTCAGGAAAGAACTCATTCAATTTCTTGTTAATAAAATCGATTGCTTTGCTTGGTCCCATTTAGACATGACAGGTATCCTGCCAGAAATAACCACCCATCGACTAAGCGTCGACCCCAGGTTCAAACCGGTGAAGCAAAAAAGAAGACCTCAGTTTCAGGTAAAACACGCATTCATCAAGGACGAGGTAACAAAAAAATAGGGTCTATTAGGGAGGTAAAAGATCCTGAATGGTTGGCCAATGTGGTGGTAGTTCCCAAAAAGGGGAATAAGTTAAGAATGTGCGTAGATTATAAAGATTTAAATTGAGCATGCCCCAAAGATTCATTCCCGTTGCCCAACATCGATCTCTTGATTGATGTCACGGCCGGCCACGAGATCCTCACCTTTCTCGACGCCTACTCAGGGTACAATCAAATTCAGATGAACCCCGAGGATAGGGAAAAGACTTTGTTCATCACGAAGTACGGTACGTACTGCTACAATGTGATGCCCTTCGGGCTAAAATACACAGGAGCCACGTACCAAAGCCTAGTTAATAAGATGTTCAAACATCAAGTAAGCAAAACCATAGAAGTTTACATTGATGATATGTTGGTTAAGTCCCTGCGCGCAGAGGGCCTTTTGACTCATTTGCAGGATATATTTGACATCATCAAAAGCTACAACATGAAGCTCAATCCCGAGAAATGTACCTTCGGAGTAGGTTCGGGAAAAGTTTTAGGCTTCATGGTGTCAAACAGGGGGATTGAAATCAACCCCGACAAAATCAAAGCCATCGAAGAAATCACAGTTGTAAAGAATTTGAAGGTCGTACAACGGTTGACCGGTCAGAAAGCGGCCTTGGGCCGATTCATATCGAGGTCATCGGACATGAGTCACCATTTCTTCTCCTTACTTAAAAATAAAAATAACTTCGAATGGACTTCGGAATGTCAACATGCCTTAGAGGAGTTGAAGCGATATCTATCAAGCCCACATTTACTCCACACCCCAAAAGAGGATGAAACACTGTATTTATACCTGGCCATATCTAAGGTAGCGGTAAGTGGTGTGCTGGTTTGAGAGGAACAAGGTACGCAATTCCCTGCTTACTATGTAAGTCAGACCTTGGGAGATGCTGAAACTAGGTACCCGCTCCTAAAAAAATTTGCTCTCGCATTAATAAGTGCATCTTGAAAGTTAAAGCCTTATTTTCAATGCCATCGTATTTGTATTTTAACATCATATCCTCTTCGAAGCATATTTCACAAGACCGAATTATCAGGACGACTGGCCAAATGGGCCATCGAACTCGGGGGGTATGACATCGAATATCAGCCCCGAACGGCTATCAAGTCCCAAATTTTGGCAGATTTTGTGGCCGACTTTACGCCCGCCCTTGCGCCCGAGGTAGATAAGGAATTAATGCTAAAAAGGGGCACATATTCGGGGGTATGGACCCTGTTAACTGACGGTGCCTCGAACATGAAAGGGTCCGGGCTCGGCATAGTTCTGAAGCCACCTACGGGCGGCATGATTAGACAATCTATAAAAAGTGCAAAATTGACTAACAACGAAGCCGAGTACGAGGCTATGATTGCAGGTCTCGAATTGGCCAAACGCCTAGGAGCAGAAGTCATCGAAGCAAAATGTGATTCCCTTCTAGTGGTAAATCAAGTAAATGGAAGCTTCGAGATTTGAGAATACAGGATGAAATATACTTAGACAAAATCCAAGTCACATTGCACCGCTTCAAAACATGGACTCTGGTCCACATACCTCGAGAGAAAAATAACGAGGCCTATGCACTTGCAAACCTGGGATCATCCACCGAAGAAGATGACATACTCCCCGGGACTGTTGTTCAGCTATCCAAATCAGTGATCGAAGAAGGCCATGCCGAGATCAATTCCAGTAGCCTTACATGGGACTGGAGAAATAAATATATCGATTATTTGAGAAGTGGGAAGCTACCCGCATACCCAAAAGAGTCGAGGGCCCTGCGAACCAAAGTAGATCGATTTTCACTCGACAAAAATGGAACTCTATACAGAAGAACCTTCGATGGGCCCCTAGCAGTATGCCTAGGACCGGGGGACATGGATTACGTGCTCCGAGAAATCAATGAGGGAACCTGTGGAAATCACTTCGGTGCCGACTCCTTAGTCTGAAAATTGATCAGGGCAGGTTACTATTGGGACTGCATGGAGAAGGACACTAAAGAGTTCATCCGAAAATGCGACAAATGTCAGAGATTCACTCTGATGATCCACCAACCCGGTGAACAACTACATTCAGTCTTATCGCCATGTACGTTCATGAAATGGGGAACAAACATTGTCGGCCCCCTACCCACGGTGCCAGGTAAAGCCAGATTCATTCTATTTATGACTGACTACTTCTCAAAATGGGGTGGAAGCATAGGCCTTCGAAAAGATAAGAGAAAATAAGTCATTAACTTCATCTGGGACCATATCATGTGCCGATTCAGGATCCATTCCGAGATAACATGTGATAATGGGAAGCAGTTCATCGGAACCAAAGTAACAAAGTTCCTCGAGGATCATAAAATCAAAAGGATCATGTCGACACCCTACCACCCATGTGCAAACGGTCAGGCCGAGTCCACAAACAAAACCATCATTCCAAACTTGAAAAAGAAGTTAGAAAATGCGAAAGGAAAATGGAGAGAAATGTTTCCCGAGGTGCTATTGGCATATCGAACAACTCAAAAATCGAGCACAAGAGAGACGTCGTTCTCTTTGGTGTATGGGTCTGAAGCTTTGATACCGGTCGAGGTCGAAGAGCCAAGGGCCAGATTCCGACATGCCACCGAGAGCTCAAACAACAAGGCCATAACCACGGCCCTCGAACTATTAGATAAGAAGCGAGAAGCTTTAGTGGTCGAAATGGCCGCCCAAAAACAAAGAATCGAAAGATACTATAACAGGAGAACAAACCTCCAACATTTCGGAGTCGGGGACTTAGTCCTAAGGAAAGTCACCCTAAACACTTGAAACCCTAATGAAGGGAAGCTAGGCCCAAGCTAGGAAGGACCGTACCGCGTCCTTAGAGTGATCGGCAAAGGGTCCTACAAACTCGGCACCATGGAAGGCGAACAGCTTCCAAGAAATTGGAATATATCAATGCTCAAACGCTATTACTGCTAAGGTAAAACCTTCTCCATTTTCATTTTTGTGCTCCACACTAAATATTTACAGGTGTCCGATGGAAGACACCAATATATCCTCTAACTCAAATACCTTGGGTTTTAAAGCATGCGTTGCACTCTTTTCCTTCGATCGAATTTTATCCCAAAAGGGTTTTACCGACAAGGTTTTTAACAAGGAAAAATTTATATTCTACCTAAGAAGGACTCAACAAGTATTCAAGGCTTCTCTTCAATCAACCTTGAATACTGGGGGGCATCCCCCCGGGATATCACCTCCTCGGAGAAATCGAAATGAGCCAAAGAGGGTCTCTAGATGAACGATGTATCGGGCCAAACAGTCAAACGAACTGTGTCCGCATAGAATATTCGAACCCTCGACGGCGAAAACAATGTATACTTGTACCAAGTAATCAGAGGAGTATCTTTTATCTCCAAAAGTTTTGCGTTTTCAAAAAGTTTGTTATTTTCACAAGAAGCGACTCAAAGGCCAGAAATCCTCAAGCACTCCCGGGCACTCGGGGACTGTTATCGATAGTCAACTCATTGAGCCTCCGAGAGTTCGAAGCCGTAAGACCCCAAGCAGGCAACTTCGAGCACAAAATCCCTCCATGAGGCATCACCAACAATGTTATACCTCCACGAGGCATGAATTATAAGACCTCCACGAGGAAAGAATTATAAGACCTCCACGAGGCAATATCAAAATTGTAAGACCTCAAGTAAGGCATGACCAAATCTGTAAGACCTCAAGCAAGGCATGTCCAATTTGTAAGACCTTAAAAAGGCATAATCCCGATATAAAATCCAAGGCTATATATTCAAACTTGTAAGACCCCTTAAAAGGCATACTCTCGATATGGATGCCGATACTACCTCACTCGGGGACTAAAGGTCACGTCCAAACACAATGACTACGGTCATAAGGCTCCGGCCAAACTAACGGACTCGGAGACGTCTGACCGTCACCATAAAATCACAAGCCTTCAATTACTTTGAAACTACCTCGAAAAGAACCGGTTAATCAGGCTACCCTCGGCTTAAGAAAATAGCTTCGATCATATCAGCTCCTAACAATAAAATACTTCAAAAATTCAGCCCCCAAGCAAAACCTTTCGAGGTGCTCATTTATCGTCACCTAACGACTCTCAATCAAGGTTCTTATCAAGTCGTCAACGAGTCGGACGAACACAAAAAAAGTCTTTAACGAGGGAAAACCATAGCCATATTAGAGGTCGTATCGACCCAATGCGTAAGATTCTAAGAGCCAGCTTAAAAGAGCCTTAGGGTCAATTAGAGGTCGTACTTACCCAATGCGTAAGAGCCTAAAAGCCAGCTTAAAAGAGTCTTAGGGACAATTAGAGGTCATACCAACCCAATGCGTAAGAGCCTAAGAGCCTCAGGGCCGATTAAAGGTCGTACCGACCCAATGGGTAAGAACCTAAGCGCCAACTTAAAGAGACTCAGGGCCAATTCAAAAACCTAAGGGTCGATGAGCTCGAAGTCGAAACCTGACTCAAGGACTGAGCCCTGAACAGGTTAGACATCAATTATTATCAAACGCAAAACCCCAAGGGGTTCATGACGAAGTCCAGGGTATTACATCGAAGTCCAATTCATCTGACTAATCATTGACGAACGTCAAAATTCAAAACAAAAGAAAGACAGGCACAAGCAAACGGAAATTCATGAAAGGATAAAATTTAAAGGTTTCTTTTTATATATATGTGAAATAATACAAGGCTTCATTTACAATGCTCTATAAGATCCCTATGCACAGAGTCAGAAAAGGAAAGCCTAGCAAATTTCATCTCGGGGACAACGGCCCCGTCGGCCTCCTTGGGACCATCTCCCTCATTGGCATCTTCCTCATTGTCTTCGGAATCAGATACAAGAAACTTGGCATCGTATTCATCCGCCTTGGCCTGATCTATCTTCCGAGAGATCGAAGCCCCTAGCGTGGATCTCCTCAAGGGTTTCCCTCCGGGATCAGGCATATTCATTTCTTCTATTCTCCCGATTAGAAGCCCCTCTTAACTCAGCTCGAGCATCGGCAACATCTTTTAAATAGACGGCCACTTTCTTATCAGCCTTAACTCAAACCTTTTCAGCTTCAGCTCGAGCGTCCACGACTTCAGCCTTCATCTTCAAAAGATCAGACTCGAGCTTACAATCTTGCTCGTCTAGATTGAGTTGTTTTCATGAGCATTCCAGAGTTTCACCTCGAGGGTAGAAGCCTTGGCCAAAGCATTCTTCTTGGTCGTTACATGGGCATCTATCTGAGCCCTTAGCCGATTGCATTCAAGGTCCTGGCTTTCTCAATCTCAATAGAAAGATCGTAACCTTTGGAACTCGCTTCCTCGAAGGCTTGCCTCCTAGCTTGCAAGTGAGCGTGAGGAATGGCTCGAGCTAGTTTTAGCTTGGCCTTTTTGGATATCTCCCTAGCTTTATCATTAGCGGCAGCGACATCTTTTTTATATGAGAATACATGTTCATCGGCCTCATACTTGGCCGCAGATAATGCAGTAGCCTCTTCCTGATCACTTCGAAGAATACCCCAGGTCGAGGTCAAGTCTCCCTGAAGTATATCTCTCTTCGAGGCCACGGCATCATTCTGCCGCTTTAGCTCGAGGATCTCAGCTTCCTTGGCTACGACATCCTCCTGAAGTTGCCCCACCAGGGAATTCTTTTGCTCAATCTGCAGAGACGAATCAAGACAGTAAGCACAAAATTATGAGAATAGAAAGATGAACTCATGAGTGTCGTGTTACCTGCTCGGCGAAGCTGGTCCGTTCCTGGTGCACTCCCTCAAGGTTTTCCCGAAGCTTATTTAGCTCATCTTCCTTTTAGGCAGGGGAAGTCTTCGACTCATTCAGCTCCGAGGTGAGATTCTCGAGCTCCTCCTCACGGCAAGTCAGCTCGTCTTGTAGCTTGGAGAAAGCTTGGTCATACAGCTTCTTGATCTGCAGCAAAGTAGAGAAGTTAGAAAAGCAAGGGTAAAAATTTGAAGCACAAATGGTATGTCAAGAATATCACCTGCTTTTGAAGTCTCTCAGACTCCTCGAGAGCAATGGGGGAATCGACATTTGTGTCCTCCTCGACACCTATGAAGTAGTCCCTAAACGTATCATCCTCTCCATGAGAGGTCCCCACACCGGCAGTACCCTTGTTCTGGGCATCCCTTATCTCCCGTGGAGAAAATAAAGGGCCCGATTTGAAGCTGTCCACGGCATCAATTTCTATCGGGGCTTCTTCTCGACACCGAAAAACTTCAGAATCAGGACCTCCGAACTCATCAACACGGAATGTACCATGTCCAGCAAGTGGCTTGGGGACTGCGCTTGCATCCTCTTCGGGGGCCTCTTTGGCGTGACATGGGTCCGCATCGGCCATCTCCATCTCAATAGATTTTTGCCTAGCATTACTCGAAGCTCCAGCGCTTCGCCTTACCCTTTGTACAAAAGGGCAATCATCATCATCATCTTCGTCTTCGGTGCTAAGACTTGTTGCAGTAGTCGAATTCAAGACCGTGGTATCGGTCTTAGGCTTGCGGGTCTCTGGTTTCTTTGATTTTGGAGACTCGATCGACGTCACCTTCTTCCTCTTCTTACCCCTGTCGGGTTTCGATGCATCTTCTTCTTTGAGAGTAGGTGGTCTCATTGAAACGGGCTCCACGAGGCCTGCACAAGTACGAGATATCAACATTTTTCCATAAAGATTACTCATAAGAAATTTGGTAGTGACAGCAATAAGAGTTTACCGTGGTTCTTGGCATGCCACCGCGTATTGGCCAAGTCGCTCCAAACGCGCTTGCCAAATGGAAGAATGGAGTCTAAGCGTTTGATCTATCCTAGAAGGTCATGGACCGCGCCGTGGAACCAAACGGTGGCTGCACAATCAGAGAAAAATCAGTCAAAAAGAAGAAAGGAAGTGGGTAAAACCTACTCAATGTGGGAATATTTATGCTTCATGTTCCATTCCTCCGGGAATGGCATCATGTCAGCAGGGATGATGTCCGAGGTTCTGACTCTGAAAAACCGGCTCATCCATCCCCAGTCTTTATCCTCGTTGGTGCAGGCGAAGAATGCCTTGGTATACTGACGGTGTAGCTTGATCAAACCCCCTCGGTAGAGACGAGGGCTAAACCACCTAAACAGGTGGTCGAGAGTGAAGGTCATTCCCTAAACCATATTGGAGAGGAATCATGTATACAATCCTCCAGACAGAAGGATAAATTTGACTGAGAGTCACCCAGTATTGATGACAGAAGTTGAGAATCACGGGATCTATCGGTGGAGAAGATGAATCTACAGGGCCTAGGGTGAAAAGGTATGTATATACGATGAGGAAGCCAGCTTTGTGTGTCACTATGCTTTCCTCATCTTTGGGGATTTCTATTTGCACCGCCTCCCCCCAGCGGCAGTCTATATTTACCCTCTTCTCCTCGTTCACTACACTGATGTACCGGGACATGGGCTCGCATCGGCCCGGTGTAGAAGGAGGTTTCTCGATGGTAAAATCATAGACAGTATCAAAGGGACCGGGAATACACTGCTCGATACTGGGAGGTACTTTTGATTTTCCCTTAGGCCGGCATGATGAAGAAGTGGTTCCCTCTTTCTGAGATACCGTTTTGGAGGTTTTTGCCATGATTATAACTAAGTTTCAAAGAAGGAAGATGAAGAAGCAAGCACAAAAAGAAGATGAATGCAGAAAAATGTAAACTAAGTTCTGAAGACTTGAAGATATTGTAAAAGTGTGAATGGAAAACAATATAAGTATTTATAGATGCCGCTTGAGCAACGTTTAAGAAGCGAAAAAGTCAAACCAAAAATGGTTTGTGGGCTTCTCGATAATCGTGCTGACAGCGACCTCCATGCAGCCTTTGAGTCATGTCATTTAATTCTCTAACGGGTCTGACGCCATGATGGGAGTATCGAAAAGGCAGGAATTCAAGGCTGGTTTTTATCATTTCACTCTAAGAAACGCGGGGACTATCTGTATACGGCTAAAACCAGAGAGTTCGATTTTATAATTAGTATGGCATTCTATAGCCCATCTTCAGAAGGCTCAAGGCACAGCTCCAGATTCGACCCCGATGAAGCACATCGTGGATTCCCTATGCTCGACCTCGTGGTGGTGAAAAATTAGTGACTACCATGGACAATCGGGAAATTCCCAAAAGGCACGTGGTTAGAGGTGACAAGGTCTACAAGAATAGCACAAGTCCGTACTATGATATTAAATAATTGTACCAGCTGCATATCTTTGTAATAAATGCATATGTACTATGTTGGGATTCCTCCTCCTATATAAAGGGTACCCTTGTCATTTTGTAACACACATGATATTGAATACATGAACAAAAACATTCTCTGCTCTATAACTCAAACATACTCTACTATTGCTCTATTGATTTATTGCTTACATTTATTGCGTTTAATTGATTGTTCTTCATTTATTACTTATCATTGATCATAAAAGGTCACTTTTGAGGCCCTCTTAACTGTTATTCATTCATCGACCGCCTCCTATCAGGCAACCTAGCTCGACCTTGAGGCCCTGCCTAGGCCAGCTCGAGACCCCGATTTAAAGTTGTTCGGTTTGCGTAACATATTGTCCTTAAGATCTTATTTCACTTTCCTAACTCACACTAAGAATCTATTGCTTAACAACTAGTATTAAAATAAAACACGTATTTTTAGAACCACAAAATCAAATTTAATTGTAATTACCATTTTCAAGGTAAACAGTATAATTGAAGGAGGGGATTCATAAACATAATACCATGACTTTTACTCTTGGCATGGATGATGGTACACTAAGGTACCAAGGGCGATATGTGTTCCAAACATAGATGGTCTCCGGGAAACAATCATGATCGAGGCTCACCATTCCAGGTATTTCGTGCACCCAGTCTCTACAAAGATGTACCACGATCTTAAGGAAGTCTACTAGTGGAATGATATGAAAAGGAATGTAGTGGACTTTATGGAAAGATGTCCAAATTGTCAACAGGTAAAGGCCGAATATCAAAGGCCTGGTGGGTTAGCACAGAACACAGAAATTCTAATATGGAAATGGGAGATGATCAATATGGACTTTGTGGTGGGACTACTTCGCACGCTTCACAAGTTTGACTTGATTTGGGTAATTCTTGAGTGACTCACGAATTCAGCACACTTCTTACCTGTCAAGGCTACCGACATTGCATAACAATATGCTTAGTTGTATATTAAGGAAATAGTCAAGTTGCATTGCGCTCCAGTTTCTATCATCTCTGATCGGGGGACACAGTTCACAACTAAGTTTTGAAAGCAATTTCAGCAAGGTTTGGGTGCTTAGGTGAATCTTAGTACAGCCTTCCATCCACAAACCTATGAGTAGGTAGAGCAGACCATTCAGACATTCGAAGACATGTTGCGCGTTTGTGTTCTTGACTTCAAGGGTAGCTGGGATGATCATTTTGCCGCTCATAGAATTTGCTTACAACAACAAGTACCATGCCATCATTCAGATAGCACCGTTAGAGGCTCTATATGGTAGTAGATGTAGATCTCCCTATGGGTGGTTTGAGATTTGGGACCACAGAACCACTTCGCGGACCGCAGATTCGCCGCAGAGTGCAACAGAACAAAGCCAATTTTCGGGGGTTATTTTACGGTCCACTATGTAGCCGCATAATCATTTTGCGGGCCGCACATCTATGGCATAACCATCATGAGAAATTTTGGAAGGAGCTTTTGCGGTGCATTATGCGGCCGCATAACTGTTATGCGGGCCACAGAACAACCACAGACTTGACCAGGCCAGTCCAATTTGTGTGACCTATGTTGTCCATTGTGCAGGCCGCATACCTGATCTGTGGTTAACTATGCAACCGTAGATTTGAGTTTTGAGGGTCCATTTTCTATTTTTATAACCCGGTCCATTTTGATTAAAAACTATTGGGGCTCATTTAAAATTATAAAAATCTGATATTTTAGAGGGAGGGGAATGCTCTAGAGAGAGAAGGAGGGGCTCCAACACATTCCACTTCAATTCCTTGCACAAGCCTTGGAGAATTCACAGGAAAAACTTGCAAAATTATCTACTAAAGAGGTAAGGTTCTAGCTCTAGCTTTCTATTTCGAATTTAGGGCAGAAGATGTGTAATGGGGAGTGTGATTCTTAGGTATATGAGTTGTTCTTGTGCATGCATGTGTCAATGAAGGTGGTGGGGAAGTCATTGAACTTTGAGTAAGCTCTTGGTGTTGGATTGGTGGTGGGTGAGGGAAATACCATAAAATAACCTTATAACCATATTGTACACCTAGTGCTTGATGAAATACTTAAATGAGTTAAACCCGTGAATCTCTTCCTAATTATGGTTAAATTTTATTATGTCTCTAATAAGATTGAACTCGCTAGGAGTTTTAGAATGTTATAGTAACCTATGTAAAGCTCAAGCGGAGTATGTTGGCTAAGCTTCTCTTGTAGAGTCAAATTCGATGATGTTCTCGTAAGATTCAATTATGAAAGGCTCAAGTTCCTAGTTCCCATGTTCCAAGCCATTCCGAGTCTATTCAGTTATTCCAAACAAGAATTGTGCCGAAAATATATGCTCAAAATGTGTTTCATTTGATTCTCTCATGTTATTCTCTCCTTTGGGAATATATTCAAGTATGAATTATGCACCATAATGTTATGACTTCAATTCATGGTTCAAATGCAAGCTTATTATGCTTAATTTTGGGAAGACAACTCAATGTGCTTAAGACTCCTATTGTTCACATACAAATTAAAAGTCTTGATTTCAAATTGCTCTTATTTTTTATAACCTAGGGTGATGCTTGGAAGTGAAAGAAGTGAATATGAGATATAAAATGTGGCAGTCCTGCTATAGAATTGAAATTATACTTGTGGCCAATAGTGCCAATGAAATGAAATGAATGTGTGAAAGATTATGAAATGAGGTGTAACTTCATTATGTAATAAATGTTTTGGGAGTACCGTTTATTCATTGAGGAAGGTTAGGTTGAAACGACCTTACCCTGAAACTACTAGCCGGTGTAGGAGTGATTGAGGGGTAAATACCCGTGATTGATGTGTTGAGAGTATTCCCCGTATTGGGACGAGATTGATGTGTTGACATTATTCCCCTTAATTGGGATGAGATGATTGCTAGCAGAATGTGATGTTGACCCACATGACATTGTGGTGATACGGCTTAGTCGGTCGGACCAAGATCAAACGCCATGCCGCGCACATGGTGGTATTGTAATTAGATGTCTTGTGGTGAGACGGCTTAGCTGATCGGGCCAAGATTGAACTCCATGCTAAAAGCACGGTGGTGTATCGATATTAAATATCATCCAACTTAACAATATTGATATTCACTTGAAATCAATAATATCAGTATGGAGCTGAGTGTTGGCAAGTCAAGAATTCACATATCCAGAAGATGAAAGTGGCAGAAATGAGGATGTTGAGATGGATGTGTGGGCACACTAGGCTGGATAAGATTAGGAATGAAGATATTCGAGAGAGGGTGGGCGTGGCTCCCGCGGATGACAAGATGCGGGAAGCGCGGTTTAGACGGTTCAGACACGTGTGGAGGAGAAGTTTAGATGCACTGGTTAGGAGGTGTGAGCGGTTGACTTTGGGGCGAGGTGATCAGGCAGGACATGGCGCAGCTTCAGATTTCTGAGGACATGGCTCTTGATAGGAACATATGGAGGTCGAGCATTAGGGTGGTAGGCTAATGGGTAGTCGAGAGTTCTTCCCTCTTTGTACCGGGTAGTCTGATAGAGTTTTGTTTAGTTTGTTAGCGGTCTATGTTGTGTTCACATTGTTGTTTTGCATAGTTTTCTGTTATTTTCATTTCACCTATTCGTTGTTGTTATTTTCTTTCTGACATCTTTTGTTGTTACATGCCTTTTATTTTGTTTCTTTTCTGATATTATTGTCTCTCTTGTCAAGCCGGGAGTCTCTGGGAAATAGCCGCTCTACCCTTTTCGGGGTAGGGGTAAGGTTTGCATACACTCTACTCTCCCCAGACCCCGCTAGTGGGATTTTACTAGGTATGTTGTTATTGTTGGTGCACTTGAAATAAGGTCTTTCTCTTAACTTGATGTGTTGTCATTGTTTGAGATTCTCATTGTTTCTATGCTTATTTTTCCTTGTATTGTTTCTCGATTCATTAATAGGGTGTTTAGTCTACATACTAGTAATATACTAACGTCCCTTTTTCCAGGGACGCTGCATCTTTAATGGATACAGGTGGTTCCGCAGCATGAGGCATTTATCAGTAATAGCGGTACACCATCTTCTCAGATGACTTGGTGAGCCCCATATCAGGGTCTTGTATCTTTTGTTCCTTATGTACAGTGTTTTTGAGGTATAGTCGGGGCCTTGTTGCCGCTATCATTTCACTCTTATGTATCATTAGAGGCTCTGTAGACATAGTGTGGGTTGTATCGTGATTTTGGAAAGTAAACTAGAAATGTTGTATATGTATTACCTCTTCCCATTTCTAAACTATGAATGTGTATTATATTTTTGGAAATTGCAAATCAAGTACCAATGGTAATGAAATTGGTGTTGTTCATGTGATCTTCTCATTGTCTAATTAATGGAATACATCTTCACTTATTCTTGGGTAAGGTCAGGTAGAAGGTATCAAGTAGGCTTGCTTGATTGGGATATCAGGATTGAGCACCGATCGCGCTCCCCAAAGATGGGGCGTGACACGGGTTGAGTCCAATTGAGTTGATTTCACCGTCTTCCAGATGCAGGGTTGAACCAAGAGGTGGTGACAAACTTATGAGATGGGCAGTCCAGGAGAATCACCTCCTCTTATTTGGGCTCAATTTTAATAGTTGTTCTTGGAAAAGTTGATCCCACTCACTTAAAGGGATGACATATGCGACCACTTTGAGTGTCTTCAATAGGGTAGCATATTAGTCACCTAGTATGAGATGAGGTTTGTTGATTTATCTCGTCATGTAGCTATCTTTATCCCTACTGAGTGGGAAAAGGTGCGAAGATTCACAGAGGGGCTTGCTTATGGTATTAGGCTTCAGATGGCTAGAGAGCTTGAGATTGAGATTTCATTCACTCAGATGGTTGAGATTTCTGGGAGGATTGAGCGTATCTGTAGCCAAGGGAGAGAGGCGATACTTGATGAGAGGCCTTGCCATTTTGATGGTTTTAGTGGTGCCTCGTCTGAAGTCAAGGGTCATTTTGGTAGAGGTCATGCTACTAGACCAATTTAGTCAGCACTTTTTCTCATGGTACTTCAGGTAGTCATGGTACCTATGGTTCACACCCAGGGCAGTCATTTTTCAGTACACCTCTTGTTTTTATCAGTGCACCTCTGTTACAGAGTTTCTATGGTAGTCATTCTGGTTGTAAGGGACAACTTCAGAACTAGCAACCACGGTTGTAGGCGGGTTGCTATGGGTGTGGTGATATGTGGCACATCAAGTGGTTTTGCCCCAGGTTGCAGAGTGGTATGCCCACACAAGGTACTCGTGCTATGATTCTGAAAACGGTTGCTACACCACCCGCTCAACTAGCTAGGTGTAGGGGTTAGCCAACTAGAGGTGGAGGTCAGCTAGTTAGAGGTCGTCCTAGAGGAGGAGGACATGTTGATAGGGCCCAACCCCTTCTTTATGCATTTCCTGGGAGGCCTTAGGTGGAGTCATCTAATGTAGTCATCACAGGTATTATCTTAGGTTATCATATAGATGCTTCAGTGTTGTTTGATCCAGGTTCTACATATTCTTAAGTCTCTTCATACTTTGCATCGCACTTGAGTATGCCTTGTGATTCTCTTGATATTCATGTTTCTATGTATGCACCTGTTGGAGATTCCATAGTAGTTGATCGGGTGTATTGGTCTTTTATTGTCATTATTAATGGATTAGATACTTTAGTTGATCTTTTTGTGCTGGATATGATGGATTTTAAGGTTATTCTTAATACGGACTAGTTGTCCTTGTATCATGTTATCTTGGATTGTTATGCCGACACTGTGATGTTAGATATGTCAGGGTTGCCTAAATAAGAGTAGAGAGGGACATGTGTCCATTCTACGAGTAGGTGGTCTCATTTTTGAAAGCTCGGTGTATGGTTGAGAAACGATGTTGGGAATACTTGGCTTATATTCGAGATTCTAATGCGAAGGTTCCCTCTATGGATTCAGTACTGATCGTGAGGGGGTTCCTAGAGGTGTTCCCTATAGATTTACCGGTCATGCCACCGATAGGGATACTAATTTAGGCATTGACTTGGTTCCGGGCATGCAGCCCATTTATATTCCACCATTCTATATGGATTGCAATATTTGCTTGATAAGGGATTCATTCAGCTGATTGTTTCTCGTTAGGGTGTGCCGGTGTTGTTTGTGAAGAGGAAGGATGGTTTTATAAGGATGTGCATTAACTATCAGCAGTTGAACAAGGTTACTATCTACGAGTATCTATTTCCTCGTATTGATGATTAATTTGATCAACTTCAGGATGACATAGTGTTCTCCAAGATTAATTTGAGATCTGGCATGTGAATATTAGGGCTTCGAATGTTCCTAAGACAGTTTTAGGACTCACTATGGTCATTGTGAGTTCTTAGTGATGTCATTTGGTTTGACTAATTCTCCAGCGACTTCCATGGATTTGGTGAACAGGGTGTTCAAGCCTTATTTGGATTCTATCGGGATTCTGTTCAATGATGATATTCTGGTTTACTCTCATAATAGGGAGGAGCATGATTAGCATTTGTAGATTGTACTTAAGACATTGAAGGATCGTCAACTATATGCCATGTTATTGAAGTGTGAGGTCTGGTTGGAATCAGTTGCATTCTTGGGTCATGTTGTGTCTAGTGAGGGTATCAAGGTTAATTCTAAGAAGATCGAGGCGATTCAGCATTGGCCTAGACCTAATTAAGCTAAAGAGAAAGAGTTTCTTGGGTTTGGCAGGCTACTATTGTCGCTTTGTTGAGGGATTTTATATATTGCAAGCCTATTAACCAAGTTGACTGAAAAAGGTTCTCCTTTCAGATGGTTTGATGAGTGTGAAGAGATCTATTAGAAGCTCCAGGTTACTTTGACTACAACTCTGATGTTGGTGTTGTCTACAGGTTCAGGGACTTATACTGTGTTACCCGCAGGTCCGGGGCCTTATACTGTGTGTTGTGATGCTTCTCGCATTTGGCTTGGTGTAGTGTTGATGTATGATGGTAGGGTGATTGCCTAAGCATCTTGTAAGTTGAAGACCCGTGAAGAAAATTGTCCAGTCCATGATTTGGAGGTATCAACTATTGCGCACGCGCTCAAGATTTGGAGTCACTACTTGTATGGCCTTTCATGTTAGGTTTATACCGGTCACCGTAGTCTCCAACATTTGTTCAAGTGAATTTGAGGCATTGGATGTGGTTGGAGTTGCTAGAAGACTATGATATCACTATCTTATATCATTCGGGGAAGGCAAATTTGGTAGTTGATGCCTTGAGTAGAAAGGTGTCACAACCCAAAATCCAACCAAAGACCGTTATGGCGCCAATTTGCTCGCTAGTCAAGCCAACATACAACAACAACCATATAATCCAATTATTAATTCATTAAATGTTTCATGATATAAATAACAGTGCAAATAAATGTCAATTCGCTATAGTAATTACAAAACCAAAGGCAAGGTCTAAATATGACCACAATTGTCTAATAAACGCCCAAAACCCGGTGTCACTACATCACGAGCATCTAATAAGAGAAACTTTAACTCAACTGAACAAATATGTTTGTTTGAAAAAAAAGTATACATTAGATAGAAATAGATAAGTAGGGAAGGGGACTCCATGTGCTATGGATTAGATCAATTACAACAGCTCACCACGAATTCACCATTAATACTCCTACTCAGCGCAAAGGTACCACTAATACTAGTCTCAAAACCTGCAAAAAAAGGTGCAAAAGTGTAGTATGAGTACAAAACCATGGTACTCAGTAAGTATCAAGTCTAGCCTCAAAGAAGTAGTGGCGAGGCGTTGACACCGATACACTTACTAGAAGTCCAATAATCAGACATGAATCGGATACGAGATAAGACATGAAATCATCAAATAAGATATGAAAGCTAGAAATACAGTTCATAATAAAAAAATCCATGCTCCATAGTTATGGGAAATCAAATAAGGTTTCAATACCTCAATCCTCGCATCAAGACATGATACATGTCATCAACATTATATAAATCAGTTGCATGAGTCTACGATATGTGCTTATTCATGCTTAGGATCCCTTTTAATACCTCACAACACAAATCCATGTGTCACGACGCATATCGGAGGGTCGCGACGGGCACCCGGTGCCTTACTCAACCGAGTACCAACGTAACATATCTTTCTTATCACACCATCATAGGTAATGGGCCATAAGAGCCATCATGAGATAACTGGAATAAAACATAAGGGAATACAAAATATAGGACGACCCAACATGTTATAGAAACTTATGCATGTAACATACGAGCCTATAAGGCTGACATTATCATTTGTACACTCGAAACATAGGCAGATAAAGCCATACAAGTATCCATATACATGACATCTATCGACAAGACTCTAAGGGTACATAAACGTCATAAAGGTCGGGACTGGGCCCCGCTATACCACAATACATGTACAAATCATACTAACCAAATAGGCAACTCCGGAGCAAGTGGACTTACTGCACCAACACCTTCCGCTGAGCTAATATCCTACTAGGAGGACTGTCAACCTATCTATTGGTATCTGCAGGCATGAAATGCGGCATCCCAAGAAAAAGGGACGTTAGTACAAATAAAGTATCGAGTATGTAAGGCATGAAAGAAATATGGTGTAAAGAACTCAACATGTAAGTCTGAATATCTCTGTTAATCGTGAAACATTTACAGTGTCATGCATATGCATGTAAATGTCATACCTTGCATAGCTATATAAGTACATAACATCATCAAGCTTTTGAGGGCATCCCATCATATCATCTCGGCCTCTGTGGGCGAAATCATCAACGTATACCAGTTGATCAGGTGGTGATGCGTATATAACACCGTAACATTTCCCCATATCCCATATACATATAATATACATGTATATAACGACATCTGGTCATGGGTCAATGTACATGTATAAATGAATACAATGCATAATGAAGCAAGTCAGTAAGATCTCTCGGAATGTTATAAGATCAATATGCCTTCGTATAAACATTATCAACTTACGTATTTTTCTAAGACCCATGAATAGACAATATAATAATAAGACACATGGAGAATCAAGAACATAGGCACCCCTAGTACTTCTATGGATAGAAGAAATTATGAAAGTTGTGCGTTTGCTCGTTTCATTGTATAATATGGATCGTGCCAAGAGGAAAGAAGGGATAGCCTTAACATACCTTTGTTGTTTACCTAACCACACGACGTCGGTTCAGCCCGCTAGTACTTCAATCTACAACAAACAACAAGGGACCATTGTTAAGCTTACGGAAGCTAGAACTCAACACAAATGTGCGAATAGCTCGTCTACGAAATTTTGGACAGCACCTCCCCTTATTATTTTCATCTTCCTCAAATCCAACAACAAGACCAACATGTTAAGAATGTCAACAAAACAACCCATACCATCTCACCCAACAACCAAGTTCTAATTTGCACTTTCCAAGCCTTCTCTTCTTTCAAACACATCAACCACAATAGTAATATATTCTTAAGTTATTTTTACTGGTTTCCAGCCATAAAACATCAAGAATTCAACTCCAAAATAGTCCAGCAACTACAAGAATTCAACATGAAGTTCAACCTACTTCACAATATTCCTTTAACAAATCAATTAGATATACATAGATGGTCTTAAATACATATAGGAGAGTTAAACCTTACCTTGGCAGCAAGAATACTTGTCCAACTAAGCTTTAATTCAAGCTCAAATAAGATATTTATCCCAAACAACAATGTAGAGAGATAACTAGGTGATCTTGATCTTCAAAGAGAGAAATCACCTTACCAACTTGTGGATTTGGTCTTGAACCCTAGGATAATGTTGAGAGAGGTCTTGGGATAATAATATGGAGCTCATTCCCGTTTCGATAGAGAGGGGGATTCTAAATTTTTTCATTAGTGAAATATCTATGTATATATGGCCCTACTAATGGGCTTGGGCATATGGGTTGGGCTGCTCATATCTATCCTTTTCCTTTCCATTTTTAATTTGGTCCACAAACTCTAAGTAGGTGATGCACCTACTTGTCACCTACTTAATCAAGTAGGTGATTCATGTTGGTCCTCTTTCCATTTTGAACATGTGTCTCATCCTCACTAAATAATTTAAACATGTGTTGAGTAGCTCAAGCAAGTAGGAGGGAAAGTAAGCTGGTGAAGCAGGCACGTCGGGTAAGCAAGCAGCTCTTTTTTATTTGTCCAAAATCTCCTTTCTCACGTTTAAGTGAATTCGTCCTCAACCTAGTCGTTTTCATGTTGAACGGAAATACGGGATGTAATATCATTAGATCACTTTATATACTTTCAAAGAGAATCCATTTCCAAGCTTACATCAACTGATGTACGACGTACTTTCACGTACGAAAACATGGGGTGTAACACCATGTGAACAACCAAGCACCACAAATCCCTTTGCCTACACTCATAGGGCCCAAGGTAACATGGGTAATCACCTGACTCCAGAGGGACGAATCCATATTCAAGCGTTGAACATTTTATATTTAATGATAATTAATCAATCGTTGTGGTGTGCAACCCATTCCAATCATAATACTATCAATAATCAATATCCGCTCACACTACCCTTGGTGACAAATTCCTCAATATTTCCACAACATCCAACTCTCCAACTCATGCATATGCATATAAAATAATTAAGAGGCATCGTACATAACAATGAAAATGCTGATAAAAGCTTGTAGAGATAAAGATGGTTATGGCTTATCATGTAATTCAATTTATTACAACAACTCAATGAGCTATTTAAGCATGAACAAGTTTAATCATCTTATTTAACGTGAGTCATTTAAGCCATAGAACCCACCAAATCATGGATAAAATAAAATAAAAATTATGACTACAAATTAATAATAAGGCTCATCATGAAAATACAATCCTTTCCGCCCAAATCAACAAGCCATGACCTTAACCATGCTCTTAAATCATATATAAGTTATCATGCAGTCAAAGAATTAATTGAAACATGTATATTAACTCCAAATAATTCTAGGAAAGCATAAACTCACCTAGCACATACCCGGGGGTGATCACACGTCACCCCAATCCATGTAAGCCTAACAACATAAAATAACTAGAGATTCTTACTCTAATCTTAGTCCAACTTTAGAACCCAATTTCCTACATTCGAAATTCATTACAAGACCTAAATCTCGCATCTACACAGCTAAACTGTATATGCCTGAACAAGTTGTATCAAGCCATAACCATAACCCAAGATGTAATCACATGATATACCACATAACTCGCATACTCGTAATAATAATTTACGATCATAGTAGCTTCTCAAAAATAAAACAGTAGCAGTAAAAACCTCATATAAATTAAAACCTTGTTCTAAACCTTCGTACAATACCGATGATGAAAGAAACACCACTCATCAGATCAACAAGTCGTGGAGCTCTCTCTCCAAACAAGAACCATAGCCCAAATTTTAAGCTAACTTGTGACATCATCACATCTCAAAACATACCATACTCAATCCCGACAGTGCTTATTCTAGGTTCAATGACCTTGTTTCATCAACCACAGCTATCTTATTGATATGTCACACCAATATAACCTAAAGCAACAAGTCGTGCAATATGTGCATCAATAAGCAACAATTCAAATGTATTCAAACATGGAAAATAACTCAAATGAGAGAACTATACCGCAATCTCAACAAGTGTCACCATAAATACAATGATATAAACCCATCACACATAGTAGGACCAAGACACACAAATCTATCACAAGGATCATATCCCCACATAAGCCTGCTTCAATGTGTGATCCATCTAAACACCAGTCCATATAAAGTACCTCCCACAATGCTCAAAATCAACAACCGCATGCAATTCGACATCAAGTACACTAAGTGCATGATCATAACCATGGGGAATCTAATAACACAGTATACCACAGCCCGTAAAGACCATAACCAAGGTGCAATCAACCATTCAACACCCCACTAACCATCTCGCTCGAATTTTGTTGCTAGCCCCAAATAGAAATGAGTCAAGTGTATAATTAGCCAACAAATCACCACCCATCGTAGATTAGAAGAGTAATGCATAGAACATATCAGAACACGAACAAGCTCACCTCTAACCGAGTGACTCACCCCTCAACACTAACCGGTGTTGTGTCAACAAACCAACCTAGTGTAGAATACACATCCTCATTAGGACTACTAATGGGCCCCCAAATCAACTTCGGTTATTCACAACCAGATAAATAACCCTCCAAAAGTCCACATAACCTAACCATAAAACATACTATTGGTTATCTAGCTTTGGCCATATCTACATAGTCCGCAACCAAGAAATAATTCACCTCTGAGACTCCCGGTCTCCAAACCACAAGAACACATGAATCACCATAGTTGATCCTAACTCCACCACACGAATGACTAACATATATCTCATACACAATCATCCCACAAAAAATATTTCTATAATTCTTCCATGTCACATAACAAAATCTTAATATCAGCAGTCAACCGACCAGTCGAGTACCGCAACACCAATGAAGCATCCAGAGTCTAAAAATACAGTGTGCCTTCTAAAATGTGCATCCTTCTCAGGTAATACCAAGTAGTAATAGCATTTATCTAAACATCTGAGACAATCCCTGCTGTGTAAAACTCATAACCTTTCCTTCAATACTGAACCGTAAATTGGTACATGCAAACCCCAATCCCACATGATGCATTGCAACTATCAGGATTTCATATGAAAAGCACGAGAATGTCATTCTCAACTCTGATTCACAAGAAGATTACATACTCAATTATCCAGGAACCTTCCACTCAATCCCATCCAGGAGAAAAATCACAATATGCAACATGCTCCTCATGCTGGTAGAAATATCCATCTTAAACCGTGGTAGAAACAATCGAGAACTCTTCAACGCCCATTTGTACATAACCAAGCCATCACAATTGAATTTCTCTAACTCAACTAAATCACGAAGGTCGCCAAAACTAAAGAATATTGCCAAAAAACACTGGTAGAGCCTTACCACATCATAAGAATCAAAAAGAACTGTAACGACCCGGTCTGTCATTACATAAAAACCTGCATTATAACTGTTGCTCTTGACTTATTATAGATTTTTTATTCTGTTATTAATGTATTAGAGTTGGTAGGCTTGGAATCGGAATGGTTAAATGAGAATTCATGCACTTAGTCCTTAAGAATAGCCTTAAAATGGGAAAAGTCAACTAAGAGTTGACTTATTGGTAAACAACCTCGAAATGCAGATTTATGGCTCAGATAGCTTCGTTAGGTGATTTGGGACTTAGGAGTGTGTTCAGAATAATTGTTTGATGTCCGGTGTAGAATTAGGCTTGAATTGGTGAAAGTTAGTTTTTGGCGATTCCGGACGGCAGTGGAAAATAGGCTACCAGGGTCGGAATGGAATTACGACAGTTGGAAAAAGTTCGTAATGTCATTTGGGACTTGTCTGCAAAATTTCAGTTCAATCGGAGTTGATTTGGATAGTTTCGGCATCATTGGTGAATTTTAGAAATATCAAAGTTCTTAGGCTTGAATCCGATGCAAATTTGGAGTTTTGATGTTAGTTTTGGTGTTTTGAGAGTGCAACTAAGTTTGAATGATGTTATGGGATATGTTGGTAAGTTTGGTTGGGGTCCCGAGGGGCTCGGGATTGATTTCGGGTGATTAACGGACTCATTCGGACTTGAAAACATTGCTGGTTTCTGGTTTTTGTGCAGCAGGTTTTTCTTCTCTGCGATCAAGTAGGGAGAGTCGCGATCGCATAGTTCAATCATGAGGGGAAGCATTTTTGTTCTCTGCGATCGCATAAAGGCGTCCTCGATCGCAGAGGTCGAGCAGGTCATGCATTGCGATCGCGTGAGGGGATTCGCGATCACGTAGGGATAAGGCAGGCGCGTGGGGGCGAGGTTGAATAGTCTTCGCGATCGCGTGAAGGGGGCTGCGATCGCGTGGGGTTTAAAAATTGTGCTCCGCGATCGCGACAGGGAGTCCGCGATCGCGGTGAAGAAATAACTGGGCAGTTAAATAATAAACCCTCCGCGACTTAAACCCTCCTTTACACCATTGTTGAGCGGATGAGAGCTTTTTGGGCGATTTTTTAAGGAGAAAATCATTGGGTATCGTAGAGGTAAGTAATATGATTATTAAAACTCGTTTATAGGTGATTAAAGACCATAATCTCAGCCTTTAATTCATGAAAAAAAACAATAGAAAAATAGGATTTTGGGGCATGAGATTATGAGACCTTCAAGGGTCGATTTGAGGGGTCAAACGAACTCCAATTTTGGTGTCCTTTATATGTACGGAATCGTGAGAAGATGAAGAACACTTTTCTGTAAAAATTTCTGAGTTTCGAGACGCGGTCCCAGGGGTCGGGTTTTGACCGGTTTCGGATTTTGAGTTAAATTCGATATTTTTCAATTGGAAATTATTCCTTAATCATATGTTGATGATAAAAATCTGAACTTGGTAGATTTGGAGCCTTCGGAAATTGATTCGAGAGGCAAGCATGTTGCGGAATAATTCCGAGCTAGTTTTGAGGTAAGTAATGTCT
>ML252628.1:5392-21532 GCA_005239495.1 Nicotiana undulata | reverse complement strand
TAGAGAAATCGACAGCCCAGCAAAATCCTTCTCCGTGATCGCAACCCACCTTCTGCGATCGCAAAGAAGGAAACCAGACAACAGATTTTCTGTTTTTCTAACTTAGCTCCCGGGGGTCCAAAACACACCCGAGCCCCTCGGGACCCCGTCCAAAAGTACCGGCAAGTCAGTATTCGTGATACGGACTCGCTCGAACTCTCGGAACATGTAAAACAACAACGGAACTCGAAAATCAAACCCCAAAACCAAATTAATCAAACTTAATAACTTTGAAATTCTAGAATTCACTTCAACGCGCCGAACCGGCCTAAACTACTCGGAATGACTTCAAAATTTGCAGACAAGTTATAAATGACACAACGGAACTATTCCCGGTCTCGAAATTTCAATCGGACCTCGGGAACATAGAATCACATTCCAAACCAAATTTCAAATTCTATAAGATTTCTCAAAACTTCATTAACTCAAATTTTTCCTCATTTTATCCGAAACCAACCAAATCAAGTCCGTTTTACACCAAATTTCACATATAACACATATTGAACCTGTTCCGGGCTCCGAAATCATAAAACGGGCCCGGCAGCACAGGTTTCACATCAAGGTTCATTTTCATAAGCCTTTAATATTTTCATAAAATAATTTTCTTTAAAAATTCATTTCTCGAACTTGGGTCCTCGGAATTCGATTCCGGGCATACGCCCAAGTCCCATATTTTCCTACGGACCTTCCGGAACCGTCGGATCACAGATCCGGGTCCGTTTACCAAAAAATATTGACCAAAGTCAATTTTATTCAATTAATTATCACAAATTTAACTCTTAATCAAGTTTTTTTTTCACAAAGGCTTCCCGGCTACGCGCCCGGGCTGCGCACACACATCGAGGTGAGATTAATGGAGGCTTTTGGGCCTCAGAATACGGTCCAAATTAGATGCACATAAGATGACCCCTTTTTGGGTCATCACAAGGTGATTAATTTCAAAACCAATAATTAAGTAATTTGTAGAAATATGTATTTATTACTAGAAAATGCTTTCAAATATTTATTGTAAATTATTAAGTATAAGTAAATTAATTTTAAAATGGAGGGTCAAAATTAACTGTTAACGATACCCACTGTCACTCTCTTTAATTTCTGTAACACTTATACGATACCTTTAACTACCCCAACTCCTATCTGAATATTTCTCCAAGATTACAATATCGTATCTGCGAATTTTAATTCTCTACGATGGGGTTTACTATGCTTTTTCTTTCATCATCTACTGATTTATTTGTGACCTCTTGTCTACCCATAACTAGGCTCTTTTTGAATCAATTACTAACTACTCGTTGGTCCATTCTCATATCTATATTCAGCGTAACCTCTCTTGGGTTATGTTTTATTTGTCTTAACTTACCTCTCGCACTGGCTCCTTTTGTATCAAGTGTCTATTCACACTTATTTATCAATAATATCTTGGTTGAGAACCCTTACTGCCTTTTCCCGGCATCGTGTTTGCATAACATTCTAGAGTCGTGACATATCTATATGATCTGAATAAATGCAAGCTCATTCCTTTCGCCTTTTTACCGCATTCTTCCTTTATCATTCTATATTTACTGGAACTACTTAACTCCGACCAAATACCATATCACACCATCTTCCCCCTTTAGGAGAGTACTGTTATTTAGTGCTCTGAAGTTTTGCCTCTTCATCTTCGGCGTCTGTTCACATCTTCAATAACCCTTACTCACCTTGCGGTAAACCTTATGAACCAGGGGTAACTAAATTTCTTACACACGAGGGTGACACCTAGTGTAATTGGCACACTTAGTCCCTTAAGCCTGACTCTGCTCACATCGCTTGCTAAAAGGAAGAGTCTTCCTGAACGACCTTTAAAAGTTATTATTCTGTTGTCCATTCCTCTGGTCTCTAATTCATGTTAGGTTTTATCTTGTTTACTAACCATACTGATTTCTATTACTCCGGGAGGGGGCTGGGGGTTTAACCTAGAATTCTGGTAAGGATATGACTTTATGAGTTACACTTTTATAGTCTCAAGGTCTGTCTCCTCTTGTCTTTTCCTTCACTTGACTATAGACTCTATCATTTTGTCATAATTTGATTTACTGTTATCACCCATTTATCAAATCTTACTCATAATGCTTTATTTACTCCTTTCTTAATCTCCTGTTAATGTTTCATCTATTGCCTTACTCTGAAAACTTTAACAAAATATTCTTGCGCTTGTAGCTCCCCTTGCTCCATCTCACTGCTCTTCGGGTCGTCTAACATTCCCTCTTTACTCGTAATGTGAGTCATACTAAAGGGAATATTTATCACCTCTAGGATTCCAGTGCCTATCTTCTGAATTATCTGAATATTCTAGTATTCATATCTGACTGTACTATTCTATAGTGCACCAACTGGGTGTCTCACAAGGAGAACTATTATTACGTTTGCAACATCCTTTGGAAATATCAGCTAATGCTAACAATCCATCCACCATTTTGGGTTACTCTGACCCCAGCTAGATCGTGATATCCTATCCTTCTTTTAAACTATATCTGTTAGCTCCCATAAGGCATAACTAAGGCGGGTGTGGCCAATTTAACATATGTCACGACCCCAATTTCCCTCCGTAGGATGTCGTGACGACACCAAGTCTCTAAGATTAGGTAAGACTAAAAACATGCGGAAATAACTTAAATAATAATTAAAGCCTCAAAACTCAACAACTAATATAAGAAAAGTCTCCACAACTCCGTATATATATACAATTGCCCAAAACCCGACGAAATACAAGTCACAATCTCGATGAAATGGTACTGAATATCTCTATACAAGTGTCAAAATAAGGACAAGGAAATAAAATAATCCAGGTGAAGGGGGACTTTGAGGCATGCAGACGCCGACAGGTATACCTTGAAGTATCTGAAATCCCGCTAGTGCCTGGACTGGTAGGAAGCACCTGGATCTGCACAAAAATATATGCAAAAGTGTAGCATGAGTACACCACAACAGTACCCAGTAAGTGCCAAGCCTAACCTCAGTAGAGTAGTGATGAGCTCATGCCAAGGACCTACTGGAATAATAAAAGACTGAACAAGTGTAAGGCGGTGTAATAATGACAGTAATAAAATTGAAACAACAAATAACATATCAAGGTTAGCTACACGAAAGTAAGACAATTAGCGCAACAACAACAACAATAACAACATACCCAGTAAAATCCCACTAGTGGGGTTAGGGGAGAGTAGAATGTACGCAGACCTTACCCCTATCCCGAAAAGGGTAGGGAGGTTGTTTCCTGCAGACTCTCAGCTCAACATAAGAGATAATAAAATCAGAAAAGAAACAAAATAAAAGGTCTATAACAACAAAAGATGCCAGAAAGAAAATAACAACAACAAATAAGTGAAAGGACAATAACACAAAACTATGCAAAACAACAATGTGAACACAACATAGACCGCTAGAAAACCTAACCAAAACTCTATCAGACTACCCGGTACAACGAGGGAAACAACTCTCGACTACCCCCTAGCTTACCACCCTAATGCTCGACCTCCACTTGTTCCTATCTAGATCCATGTCCTCGAAAATCTGATGTCGCGCCATGTCCTGCCTGATCACCTCGCCCTAATACTTCTTACGCCGCCCTCTGCCTCTTCTCGTACCTGCCAAAGTCAACGGCTCACACCTCCTAACCGGTGCTTCTAGGCTTCTCCTCCGCACGTGTCCGAATAATCTAAGCCGCGCTTCCCGCATCTTGTCATCCACGAGAGCCACGCCCATCCTCTCCCAAATATCTTCATTCCTAATCTTATCCAGCCTAGTGTGCCCACCATCCATCTCAACATCCTCATTTCCGCTACTTTCATCTTCTGGATATGTGAATTCTTGACTGGCCAACACTCAGCTCCATACAACATGGCCGGTCTAACCACCGCTCTATAGAACTTACCTTTGAGTTGCAGTGGCACATTCTTGTCACACAGGACTCCAGACGCTAACCTCCATTTAATCCACCCCACCCAATACAGTGCGTAACATCCCCGTCTATCTCCCCATATCCATGGATAATTGACCCTAAGTACTTAAAACTTTCTCTCTTGAGGATGATCTGTGAGTCAAGCCTGACTTCCACATATGTTTCCCTCGTAACGTCGTTGAACTTACATTCTACATATTCTGTCTTAGTCCTACTCAACTTGAAACCTTTAGACTCCAAGGCATGTCTCCATACATCTAGTCTCCCATTAACGCCGCATCGCGTCTCATCAATCAGAACTATATCATTAGCGAACAACATACACCATGGCACCTCTCCTTGGATATGGTGCGTCAGTGTGTCCATCGCCAGAGCAAATAAGAACGGAATGAGCACAGATCCTTGGTGTAACCCCATAACCACCGGAAAAGGCTCTGAGTCACCTCCCACTGTCCTAACACAAGTCATAGCTCCATCATACATATCCTTTATCGCCCTAATGTAAGCCACCGGCACACCTTTCACCTCCAGACAACTCCAAAGAACGTCCCTAGGGACCTTGTCATACGCCTTCTCCAGGTCAATAAACACCATATGCAAATCCCTCTTCCTATCCTTGTATAGTTCCACCAACCTCCTGATAAGGTGGATAGATTCCGTAGTAGAACAACCCGGCATGAACCCGAACTGATTTTTTGATATAGACACCACCCTCCTTATCCTCCCTTCCACCACCCTTTCCCAAACTTTCATGGTATGACTTAGTAACTTGATACCCCTATAATTGTTACAATTCTGGATATCCCCTTTTTTCTTGTACACCGGAACCATTGTACTCCACCGCCACTCATAAGGCATCCTCTTTGTCCTGAAGATAACATTAAACAACCCAGTCAGCCACCCCAAGCCTGCTCTACCCGCATATCTCCAAAACTCTACTGGGATCTTTTCTGGTCCGGTCGCTTTGCCCCGACTCATCTTACCCATCGCACCCACGACCTCCTCAACCTTAATGTGCCTGAAATACCTTAAGTCTCAGCGACTCTCGAAGTGCTCCAATTTCCTTAACATGATGTTTCCATCCCCCTGTGCATTCAGAAGTTTATGAAAGTACGACTGCCATCTTTGCCTAATCTGGGATCCATCAATACTCGACCTTCCTCATCTTTGATGCACCTCACTTGATCCAGGTCGCGAGCCTTCTTCTCTCTCGCTATGGCCAACCGAAATAACTTCTTGTCCCTACCTTTGCCCCCCAAGTTCCTCATAAAGTCGACCAAAAACAGCAGTCTTAGCCTCTGTGACCACTAATTTCGCCTCCTTGATAGCCTCCTTATATCTTTCTATGTTCGCTCTCCTCTGATCATCGTCGGTGCTCTCTACTAACTTAATGTAAGCCACTTTCTTGGCTTCCACTTTACCTTGGACCACGTCATTCCACCACCATTCCCCTCGGTGCTTGCTAGAGTAACCTTTCAAAACTCCTAACACCTCTCTTACTACCTCCCTTATACAGCCCGCCGTCACCGTCCACATAGTTCTAGCGTCCCCACCACTCTTCCAGGCACCCATATTCATCAGCCGCCCCACCAACTCCTACAAATTATCATTAGACAAAGTTCCCCACCTGATCCTTGACTGACCCCGTACAAACCTCTTCTTCCTATTCATCAAGATATCGACATCCATCACCAGAAGCCTATGTTGAGTTGTGAGGTTCTCACTCGGGATCACTTTCCAATCCTTGCACAACCCCCTATCACACTTCCTGAGGAGGAGGTAGTCAATCTGATTCTTTGCCACCATACTCCGGAAAGTAACCAAATGTTCCTCCCTCTTCAGAAACATCGAGTTCACGATCACCAACTCAAAAGCTCTAGCGAAATCCAACAGTGAGGTACCACCCCCGTTCCTATCACCAAAGTCGAAGCCACCGCACAGACGACCCAATATGACCATTGAAATCCCCTCCTATGAATAGTTTCTCCGTAGGCGGAATACCTCGCACCACCTCATCCAACGCCTCCCAGAAACACCTTTTAACCTCCTCGTCCAAGCCCGTTTGTAGCGCATAAGCGCTAATGACATTCAGAGTGCTCCCTCCAACTACTACCTTAATCGTCATCAACCTGTCATTCACCCATCTAACCTCTACCACCGATTCTCTAAGCTCCCTATCCACTAAAATTCCCACTCCGTTCTTGCCCTTCACGACTCCGGAGAACAATAATTTTTACCCGTTTACATTCCTTGCCTTTGATCCTACCCACCTAGTCTCCTGCACACACACTATATTGACCCTCCTCTTCTGAGAATCTTTTCCAGCTCTATACACTTACCCGTCAACCCTATATTCCACGATCCAATTCTCAACCTACATGCTACCTTGTTCCCTTTACCCCCTTTGGGCCCCGTCCCACCCCCTGACCATTTCCCTACCCCCCTCCCACCACCTGTCCTCCCCGAGGACATGACCCTACTCTGCCATTACAAACCACAGTCTCTATACCTACGAATGTCTAAAAAAGAAAAGGAGAAAAAATACCACACAGAACAATAAAGGGAGAAAATAGTAGGTACAAGCCCACTAGCCTGCCTAGACTAGTACGAAAAACTACGGCAACACAGTAACTAATACAGGAGACAGAGAAATGTGAGGCGCGAGGTACCAATTCCCGCGAATAGAACCTGGAACTCTCGACTTGGTATACTCCGATGCTGCAAAACCCGACGTATAAATGCTACTCCACTGCTTGTGCGCGTGCACCTCCCAAAAGTGATACCTGCAAAACACGCAAACACCCACATAACCGATAATATTGTGTAATTTAAATCAGAAAAACTACCCAAAAAACCTGGAATTCAAAACGGTTTCCGGTTGCCGAATATATTTTCTAGAAGGAAAATAGTACAGTATATCACAGATCTTGGAAAATATTTATTCGGATTAAGGGAAGAAAGAAAGAACAACGGAAATATAGTTAATTTCAGAACCATATATGATTTTCCCGAGACACAAAGGACTTTCCTTCCCGTCGCCAAAACTAGAAATTAAGAAAGCAAATTTCAACGGAGTCTCGACGGAGAAACTATTTTAATTTTCAAATTCGAAATTTCAAAATTGTTTTAATGAATAACATGAATTATCAAAGTTTTGAATTTGTGTTGACTGAGCCAACCGAAAGGAATACAAATTTTTTCAGAATAAAGAAATAATAAATGAATCTGAGTACGTGCCGCCGTCGGTGCCGGAGAAAGTAATTAAGAAAGCAAATTGCAACGGAGTCTCGACGGAGAAACTATTTTAATTTTCAAACATGGAGAAAATAATCAATGATATGCTAAGGAAACAACAACCAAGACAAGTGTAAAAATGGAGAAATGCCAACAAGAGTCGCTACCTAGGTACTGCCTCGAAGTCTTAAATCACAAGAATAAATATCAATCTTTCCTTATATCACCAAGGGGCCTTTACATTTAGTTTTGAAAATCATTTTCCCAAAATAGCAGCCCACATTTTAGCTCACCTTATCACACCGCATAACTTCTAGTAGTTTCCCTACTAGCCACGCGTATCAAGCCCACCTTATCTCATCGCATGCGTTTCAACTCCAAATTCTTATACTACCGCATGCGTATCAATATCACAACGCATCACAAATCGCACCTCAAGTGTCCAATATCACAACTTGCCAACCAAACAATAAAAATAGTTTCACTGTAAAGAGACCATGGCCCAACCCTAATGTACACAAGAATCTCAACAATAACAATCGGAAATGAAAAACTCAACAGAATGATAATTCACAACTTAACACTTTGTCGCAATGTGAATCACGATTTTTATATCTCAATACCAATTTCAACAACCATATATTCCACAATTTAACAACTTTAAGTAAAGGGTTCAACGGTGAAATAATGAATACGGAATAAAGGAAATAAGAATTTCAACTAAACATGTAGATCAATTTAGCAAGTAAGAGATATGACAAGTAGACATGTGGCAATAGACTAAAAATAATGACTATAACATGTTACGGTAACCCAATTAAGGCATGAAGGAAATCAACATAGCTAAAACCGGTAATTTCCACATTTAGCCCATGTACACACTTGTCACCTTGCGTACACGATTTTCACTTATCACAACTATGTAATGACCCGACCAGTCGTTTTGAGCATTTGTACTTCGCTCAGTAGTTTACGGGCATGAGTTGCTCCGTATGATGTATTATGATTTATGTGAATCGTCAGAATACTTGGAGTGCAAGTTCAGTGGTGTTACCTAGGAGGCGGACGGGTATGTGAGACTCGATACGCAAGTCATTCCCAAGAGGGAGAGTTTCAAATATCTGGGATCTATAATTCAGAAGGATGGGGAGATAGATGAGGATGTTACTCACCGTATCGGCGCAGGATGGACAAAGTGGAGGCTCGCTTTCGGTGTCTTGTATGATGAGAATGTGTTGTTAAAACTTAAGGGTTAGTTCTACAAGGTACTGGTTAGACCGACTATGTTGTATGGGGCAGAGTGTTCGCCAGTCAAAAAGTCACATGTCCAGCGTATGAAAGTAGCAGAAATGAGGATGTTGAGATGGATGTGTGGGCATACTAGATTGGATAGAATTATGAATGAAGTTATTCGGGACAAGGTGGGAGTGGCCCCCATGGAGGTAAAGATGCGTGAGGCAAGGTTGAGATGGTTTGGTTATGTTAACAGGAGGAGCAAAGATGCCCCGGTCAGGAGATGTGAGAGGTTGGCCTTGGGAGGTGAGAGGAGGGGTGGAGGTAGACCTAAGAAGTCTGGGAGGGAAGTGATCATGCGGGACATGGCGCAACTTGAGTTGATCGAGGACATGACCTTAGATAGAAGGGTGTGGAGGCGGAAGATTAGGGTGGAAGGTTAGTAGGTGTAGACATGTAATTTTTGACCATCCCCAAAATTTTATACATTCTAGCGTTTAAATAATTAATTTAGGCCTAAGATCGTTATTTAACTAGTTTTAACTCTTTTACTCTATTTTATCACAAAAAATAAAAATTACAAAAATAGTTTCATTAATGTTTTATAGTCATAGTATTTTACTAGGATCTTTATTTTTATATAATCTTGAAAAATACCAAAATAGTTTCATAATATAATATTGTTTATTTTACTCAATTAGGATAAATTTTATATTTTATATTATAAATTTTATGCCAATTTTAAAAGGAAGAGCGAGTTTTTGGTTTGATATCCTATTTTAATAAGAAAAATCCATTTCTAGTCTTTGGCCCAATTTTAAAAAAATCCCAATAAAACCTTAACATTACCTTCTTCTTCTTCCCCAAACAAGAGACCATACAACACACAACCTTACCCACACCTTTCAACCTAAAGAACCCCCTGCACCAAACTACTCTAGCCGCCAGCCCCCTGCCAACGACCTCAGGCTGTCGCCGGCCATCTCCCCTATCTCAACCATTTCAACCTCTCCTCCTCTTCTTCTTCTTCTTCGACCCTAATCCGCTGCCAGCCCACTTGTCTCTCCAGCCGCCACCACCAAGCCGCCGGAGACCGCCGTCCATCTAACCTCACTGCCACACAGCCGCCACTCGACAACTCCTCTCAATTCTGCCGGAAAACAACTAGCCCCCGCCGACCTTCTTCTTCACGCCAAACAACCACCCTCCAAACTCCTTAACCATAACCGCCGGCCGCACTCCCCTCTCTTCACCACATAGACCAGCCGACAACTCCTCCACCTCTAACGCCGGCGACGATCTTCAGTCCAAAACACGAGAAACAGAGGTCGATGAACAAAAAAACAGCAGTGACGAGAGGGAGAGATTAGTGAGGAAATAGTCTAAGTTTTGAGAGATTTTTCTTCTCTGTTAGATCTAAAAAAACAAAATAAAGAGCATCTCTGTTGATTATTAGTTTGTGATTACATTTCAAAAAAGAAAAAGAGAAAAGATCTATATAAGAAGTATTTCAGTTTCTTCTTTGAATTTGGTTTCATCTAATCGAATACATTTGAGTCGCCTGGGCGGATTCAAATTTGCCGCTGCTGTTGCTTCGTTCTTTTGAGTCATTTTGATTTTTTTTGTTTCAAAATTTTGGAGTTCGATTGAGGTTGAGCTAAGTTCGAGTTTGTCGGCGAGATTCGAGTTTCTCCGGCGAGGTTCAGTCAGTCCGTTGCCTGCTGAGGTTCTGTTTGTGATCTTTATTGCTTGAGAGCTTCCAAACAGTCCGAGCTTTTGAATTTCAAGTTCTATTGAAGGTCCATCTCGTCTCCTTCTCTTAAGTATGTGTGCTGTTATTTTTCATGTGCTATGCTAAATTACATGATAATGGCCTAATGTTCTTGGTTGGTCTAAGTTCTGTCAAATCGCCTTTTATTTTATTTCAGTTGAGTTTGTCTGCGTATTTTTGATTGTGGTCTATGTCGTTATGTATTTGTTGCTTGTAAGGTCAACTTTGAATTATTTGTATGTGCTGAATCACACATAGCAATTAATGGATAGATAATGTTTATGAACAGAACCCTAATGGAGATGGTCAAAACGTCTTGAAATGTGGTTGTGAAGTTCGGGATTTAAAAGTTCAAAAACCATTTGGGATGCTTAATACGGATTGTTTGATAACTAGCAATTAAAATGATTTTAGCTTAGATTTATTTCTATTATTTCCTTCTTTTCATTTATTAAATTACCCGCTAGTAGCATGTATAGATCGATCACTCGGGTAGGCAAACTTTAGGATTTTGTTTGTTTTAGTATCTTTGAGGTGAGAGGTCGCCCCTTTTAGTTAAATTTATCCGGGGAATATCCCGTACACATTGTATATATTTTATCCGGGGTATGCCCCAAAGTATGTGTAAATGAAGGCCAAAGACGGAACGATTTAAGGAAGCATAGAATAGGATTTTTATTTTTACTTTTATTTTTATTTTTCTTTTATTAGGTGGGGACGAACTCCAGCCTTTTTTTCGTATTTATTTTCATTTGCGTGTTTTACCTCAATTTGAGTACCCTTTAAAGCCAACTTAATCATGTACGCAACCGTACTTGTTACGGGACTCGGGGAATGCCTGACGCCTTCTCCCGAGTCAAATGAACCCCCTTACCCGAATCTCTGGTGCAGACCGGTTTAAGAGTCAAATGTGTTTTGAAGGTAATTGTTATTTAAAAAAAAATGGTGACCTGACACACCGAAACTAAATGTCAGGTGGCAACTCTGGGCTAATCCTTTTGAACACAATTTTCGTCACTTTTCAAATTGAAAAACCCTTTCGAGCTTTACAACTCTTTTTATTATTTTTAAGAGGGTTAAGTAAAGTTTTTTTTAAAAAAAGGAGTGTGACATCTCTGGTGACTCTGTTGGGGACTTTGAAAGTTTGAGCTAGTACTCAATCTTGTTTGCTTTTAGAATATTCGGTTGAGGTTTTTATGTGTTTTATTTGCTTTGTTTGATTTTTATTTTACTTTATTTCATTTTATTATTTTGTTAGTTGTTTATGTAATGACCTGGCCAGTCGTTTTGAGAGTTAGCGCCCCGAACCCCTAATAAAAGCTTCTCCCATGTCTTATTATGCTAATGGAACGAGTCGGAGAGTTGAGTGATGAAAATTGGAGTGTTTTCAGACATATAGTCCTTAAGGTGAGCTTTGACCTTAGAAATTGGACCGTAGCGGGAGCTGTGTGAAGACGGACCCGGAATGGAAATCCGCCGACTCCGTTAGCTCTATTGAGTGATTTCAGGGTTGGTAGCGTGTTCGGAAGATATTTTCGAGGCCAAACGTAGATCTAGGCTTGAATTGGCGAAAGTCAGAATTTAGGCGATTTCGGCCGATAGGTGAAATTTTGATATCGGACTCGGAATGGAATTCCGAAAGCGACTGCAGGTCCGGAATGTCATTTATGACTTGTGTGAAAAATTTGAGGTCATTCGGACGAGTTTAGACGTGGTTCGGCGTCGGGGGTGAATTCTTGAAAATTCCTATGTCCTTAGGCTTGAATCTATGCATTTTTGGGTATTTTGATGTTATGGGATGTGTTTTTAAGGCTCGACTAAGTTTGAATGAGGTATTGGGGTTAGTTGGTGGTTTTGGTTGAGGTCCCGGGGGCCTCGGGGTTATTCCGGATGCTTAACGGAAGAATTTTGGACTTGGTAAATTGCTGAACCAGGCTCCTTCTGGTGTTTTCGCACCTGCGAAGGATTTCCCGCAGGTGCGATCACGCAGGTGTGATGTAGAGGTCACAGGTGCGAAGTTGGTTAGGCTGGGCAGTGTCCGCAGGTGCGACCTGGGTCTCGCAGGTACGGAACCGCAGGTGCGACCCCATGAGATTTAATGAAATTCCGAACCTGCGATGCCTTTTCCGCAGGTGCGGTACTGCAGGTGCGGTGAAACGGACCGCAGGTGCGGGAATCCCTGTTCATATTCCAAAAATTCGAGAGTTATGTTATTTCACCATTTTTGAGTTGTGGGAGCTCGGGAGAGGCGATATTTGAGGGAGTTTTCACTTGGGTGTTCAAGGTAGGTGACTTCTGAACACTATAGGTTAATTTTCATGTTCCTAATCTTAATTCCACCCTTATATTCGAGATTTTTGAGTTGAAATTGGGGAAAATTGGAAGAAACTTCCTCGATCGATTTTTGGGGTTTTGATTGGGTATTCGACCTCCGATTTGAGAGATTTTCATATGGTTAGACTCGTGAGTGAATAAGGGTTCAGAAAATATAAATTTTACCCGAATCCGAGACGTGGGCCCGAGGGGCATTTTGGTCAAATTTTCTATTCGCGTTTTCGTTCCGAAGTAATTAGTTATCTTGATTTCTTGAATTTATATTTACATTATACCATCGAATTGAATAGATTTGGGCCAGCCGGAGTTGGATACTCGTGGCAAGAGCGTGATTATTGATTGATTTGCACAGTCGAGGTAAGTGGCCTGCCTAACTCTGTGTTGGAGAATTTCTCTTAGGCATTTTACTGGTTTTTGCTATAAAAACCCCGTGTATGTGAGGTGACGAGCGCGTGCACGGGATATTTTCACTGAAGTTCCATAGTTCTTTCTACAAAATGCTTCTTTTTCAACTCTATTATTACTGTTATCATTTAAATTGCATAATAACTTAAGATTTATCATGGTAAATTGATTTCTAACTGATTTTCCAGTCGTTACTATTCTTTGAAAATGATTTAATGATTTTACTTCGAGATTTCCAACTGGTTTTTCCTCAAACCCTTAAACTACGTTATTTTGGAGATTTACTTTATATTACGTATAAATACAGGGATTGGGGGTATAGACCTGAGCATTTCCCTCATTCTGCATTGCATACAAGGATTGCGGGCATAAACCTGAGCCTTTCCCTCATACTGCATTGCATACATAAGGATTGCGGACAGAGACCTAAGCCTTTCCCTCATTCTGCATTGCATATAGGGATTGCGGGTATAGACCTGAGCCTTTCCCTTATTCTGCATTACATACAGGGATTTCGGGCATAGACCTGAGCCTTTCCCTCATACTGCATTGCATGCATAGGGATTGCGGGCAGAGACCTGAGCCTTTCCCTCATATTGCATGCATTGTACCTTTATTTTCTTACAGAGCTTTATATATATATATTGCGTTGATCCGAGCATTTGATTATACCGTTTCTTGCTAGTCTTTACTCATAATTTCTATCGATTATCACTTGCTTTACTTACTTGTTCTTTATATCGGTTACTTTGCAAACCTCAGTAGGGCCTCTACCTGACCTCGTCACTACTTTACTGGGGTTAGGCTTGGCACTTACTGAGTACCAAATGTGGAGTACTCACGCCCTTCTGTGCATGTTTTCCCCATGTGCAGATCTAGGTGCTAGTACGCCGTATCTCAGCTAGCCAGCAGCAGTAGTATCAGGAGACTCGGGGTATAATCTGCAGCGTCCGCAGATCTCCGAGTCTCCTTCCTATCTTGAAGTTGTAGTATTTGTAGATGAAACTATACGGTCTTTTGTTTTCCAGTTGTACATATTGAGCAGTAAAGTAGCTTATGATGTATGGTGATATTTCGGATTCTGGGAAAAGTAACTGTTAATGCCGAGCGGCGTCGACTTTATTATGATTTATTTCACTTACTGTTATTTTACCTGTTTTATCTAAATTTTGCTTAAGTAATAGGCTTACCTAGTCGTCTAGACTAGGTGCCGTCACGAGACCCAGTTAGAGGGAGAATTGGGTCATGACAAGTTGGTATCAGAGCGTCTAGGTTCATAAGAGTCACAACATCACAAGCCGGTTTATTAGAGTCTCGCGGATCAGTGCGGAGACGTCCGTACTTATCTTCGAGAGGCTATGTAACTGTTAAGAAATATCATACTTCTTGGAATCCCTTCTCGTGCTGATTACTACTACCAAAATTCTTAAACTCTATTCTATTCTTGCTTACAGATGGTTCGCACTCGCACCGGACGTACCGACGATCAGGCACCCGAGCCCCCAGCCAGAGCCACCAGAGGTAGGGGTCGGGACAGGGGACGAGCATGCGGTGCAGCCCGAGCACCAGCTAGAGCAGTGACAGAGGATCTCCCAGCAGCTGTAGTTGGAGGGGCACCGGAGGTCCCTACTATCACTCCAGCCCTCCAGGAGACTTTGGCCCAATTCATGAGTGCTTTCAGTACTCTGTCTCAGGTGGGGCTACTTCCGCTAGCCCCAGCTACATCCCAGGCCGGGGGAGGGACACATACTCCCGCAGCCCGTACTCTTGAGCAGAGGGTTCACATGGGGCAGGTCCCAGAGTATATTCATATGCCTCCAGCAGCTCCAGTTCAGCCTGAGGCCAGAGCAACTACATCTGAGTCTGAGCAACTCCGTCTTGAGAGGTACAAGAAGTAACATCCACCTGCGTTCAGCGGTATAGCTTCAGATGACGCTCTGGGTTTTCTGGAGGAGTGTCATCGCATCCTTCGTACCATGGGTATTGTGGAGACGAGTGGGGTCTCATTCACTACTTTTCAGCTGAGGGGAGCAACCTATCAGTGGTGGCGTGCATTTGAGCTTAGTAGTCCAGACGAGGCAGCCTCACTTACTTGGGCTCAATTTTCAGAGATGTTTCTACTTGAGTTCGTCCCTCAGAGTCTCAGAGATGCTTGGCGTGCGGAGTTTGAGCAGCTACGCCAGGGTACGATGATCGTGTCAGAGTATGCGGTCCGGTTTAGTGACTTAGCACGACATGCATCAGCTTTGGTATCTACTGTCAGAGAGAGAGAGTTCGCCGTTTTATTGAGGGACTCCATCCTAGCATTCGTACCAGTATGGCCAGGGAGTTGGAGACTGATATCACTTACCAGCAGGCCGTGAGCATTGCTAGGAGGATTGAGAGTATGCTGACCCGGGACAGAGAGGAGAGAGAGGCCAAGAGGTCTCGAGAGACGGGTCATTTCTCAGGAGCTCGTGCATCAGCAGCACGCTATGGTAGGGGTTTTGTGAGTCGCCCGGTACATTCAGCTCTTCCAGCAGCCAGTGGTATTCCAGCACCTCCTAGACCTCGGGAACCTTATTATGCACCACCAATATCTCAGGCGCCTCCTGCTCGAGGTGCTATCACCGGCCAGTCCATCAGGCCAGTTCAGAGTCAGCAGCCACGCCCTCAGAGGGGTTGTTTTGGATGTGGTGACCCTCGTCATGTGATCAAGGATTGCCCTAGAGTTAGGAGGGGTGCACCACCAGAGACTTATCAGGTACCACGTCTGCCACCAGGTCCCCCAGCCATACTTCCAGCCCCAGCTGCTGCCCCACCATCTCAGGCAGCTCGAGGTGGAGGTCGGGGAGGACGAGGTCGTCCTAGAGGGGGAGGTCAGGCCATATACTATGCCCTTCCAGCTCGATCCGAGGCCATTGCTTCAGACTCGATTATCATAGGTATTGTTCCCGTTTGTCATAGGGATGCATCGTTATTATTTGACCCAGGTTTCACATATTCATACGTGTCATCTTATTTCGCCTCTCATTTGGGGATATCTCGGGATTCTTTGAGTTCCCCTGTATATGTTTCTACTCCTGTGGGAGATTCTCTTGTTGTGGACCGCATATATCGCTCGTGCTTGATTTCTATCAGTGGTTTTGAGACCAGGGCTGATTTATTATTACTCAGTATGGTAGATTTCGATGTTATTTTGGGCATG